>JANDJZ010000210.1:0-64138 GCA_027943245.1 Acanthamoeba sp. SK_2022b
CACCACCTTCTACTTCATCACCGCCATCAGGTCCGTAACGCTAGTGCGCACGCTGCGGAGACTCAGGCTTGTGGTTGATATGTTGCTTTATTTTAAATCGTATTTATTCACTTTCTGAAAATATTGTTTTATTTATTTATTGATTGATTTATTTTCAATGTGACCAGGACCAACCATGACAGCGAGTACCCGATCGACGCCGCGCTCACCGACTTGCAGAACGCCCTATTCATGCGGGAGTCCCTACGCAAGCACCACACCGAGGTCAAGTCGCTCCGACCGACTCCCCTTTCTTTCTCCCCCGCGAGCTGACGCAACCGCGGTTGTGGCCGTGTTGTCACTGTTTGTGTTGCGCGTATGAAACAAACAGGAGTGGGAGAAGATTTGGGAGGCCGGCATTGAGGTGGGCGCTCGGTTCGAGCTCGGCCAGGCCGTCAACTCCTCGATCTACTACCTCCTCAGCTCCATCCGCGCGGGCAACTACGACACCAACTCCAGCCGCTTCAGCTCGGCCTTCCCCGTCAAGTCCTTCAGGTAGCCCCCCCCCACCACTAATCCACTCGTGCACACACAGAGTTCGCTGAGCCTTCTTCTCTCCTCACCGACTGCTCTCTCTCTCTCTCTCTCTGACCTTCGCGATCGGCGTTTCAGCGTGTCGCCCGGCTCGTTGGCCACGACGGGCTACAGCGGCCACTCGTTCTGGGACGGCGAGACGTGGATGTACCCCACGCTGGCTCTCTTCTACCCCGAGGTGGCCCGCAACCTCCTGCAGTACCGGTCCGACCGCATCCCCGAGGCCTCTGCCAACGCCGCCCTGCACGGCTTCAAGGCAAGCAACTACATCACCCTGCATTTTTTTTTTAAAAAAAAAACAATGATTTGATTATTATTATTGATTTCGATTTTCTTTGTTGTTTTACGATTTTAATTTATTTATCTATTTGCTCAAACTGAACGTTGCTTGGCGCGGTGACAGGGTCTCAAGTTCCCCTGGGAGAGCGGCTACACGGGATCGGAGGTGTGTCCGTGGCCGCCGGGTCTGCTCGAGCACCACCTCATGGGCGATATCGGTACGCCCTCCCCCACCAGTTCACCAACAAGGGAGCAAAGCTTGACTACCGTGGGCTGTGTGTGTGTGATGCGTGGTTGTGTGTGTGTGTGTGTGTGTGTGTGTGTGTGTGTGTGTGTGTGTGTGTGTGTGTGTGTGTGTGTGGCATGCGAACCTACCGAATGAATTCGCAGCGTTGGCGGTGCAGCAGTACTGGCGCCTCACTGGAGACAAGCAGTGGCTCAAGGACGAGGGCATCCACCTCGCGGTGGGCATCGCCACCTTCTGGGTCTCCCACGTCGAGTGGAACGCCACCCTCCAGGTTTCCTCGCCTCTACTCTCCCACCACTTCGCGCGGCCCAGAGCGATGCTGATTATTTATTTATTTATTTCTCATTATAATAGAAATATTCGATCAATCATGTGCTCGGCCCTGACGAGTACGCCACGGGAGTCAACAACACGGGCGTCAAGGACAACGCCTACACCAACACCATCGCCCGCATCACCATCGAGTTCGCCGTCGAGGCCATGCAGGTATGCATACACCGCTCCAAAGTTGACAGTCATTCAACTGTTCGTGTGTGTGCAAGCTCCCGATCGTTGCAACCCGTGCTGATGCCGGATTGGTGCGGTAGGTGTTGGGCCTCAAGGTCGACCCGAGCTGGCCCAACATCGCGCGTAGCATCTACGTGCCCTTCAACGCCACCGGCAACTTCCATCCCGAGTACATGGGCTACGAGTACGGCCAGATCGTCAAGCAGGTACAAAATTTAAAATTTTATTAATTGTTCTTATTCGTTAAATTGAATTTTATTACAATTTTTTGATAAAATTCTAATAAATATAAAAAACGATAAATATTTAAAAAACTCACCAAGTAAATGTTGAATGGCAGGCCGATACGATCTTGATGGGCTATCCCGCGCTCGATCAGCTGTCGGAGCAGGTGAGGAGGAACGACCTCGAGTACTACGAGGAGGTCACCGACATCAACGGCCCGGCCATGTCCTGGGGCATGTTCGCCATCGGGTGGCTCGAGGTCGGCGAGTACGCGCTCGCCGCCAAGTACTTCAACCAGAGCTACCAGTACGCCCTCCCCTCCATGCTAGCCTCCTCTGCCTCCTCTTCCTCACCGTCGACACGACACGACACGACACGACACGACACGACACGACACGACACGACACGACACGACACGACACGACACGACACGACACGACACACGATGCGCAGGCTCAACTTGAACCTGCCGTTCAACGCGTGGCAGGAGACGATCGGCGGGGGCTGTCCCCACTTCATCACCGGCGCCGGCGGCTTCCTGCAGGGCCTGTGGGCGGGCTTCGGCGGCGTGCGCATCCTCGACGACCGCGTCGTCTTCAAGCCCGTCCTCCCCGAGCACACGTCCTACCTCAAGTACAGACAGGTGCGCTTCGCCCTCGCCCTCCCTGGCCCTCGCCCTCCCCCTCTCCCCCCCCGCACGTTGCGGGCAGAGCGGGCCTCGGCTGACGCTCGCGCACACGGCTGCGACTCGGATCAGTTCCACTACCTGGGCAGCCAGATCGACATCACGTTCAACGACAAGACGATCACGTTCGGCCTCACCAGCCAAGGCCCGCAGACGCTCGTCGTCACGTCGGCCAGGGGCGACAAGGCGGTCCTCACCACCCAAAACGCCGTCACGCTGCCCGTTGGCTCCGGCCCCTTCAATCTCGCCGCCTACCCACACTGAAAAAGCGGGGTGCCGTACATGTTTTTTATTTTTTTTAAAAAAAAAATCTTTTTGTATTTTGTTTATTTATTTCTGTTAATCAATAAATGATACAGCTGTATTATTTTTTTAATCTTGTTTTTTATGCATTTATTTTTTTTATTCGATTACTGCATGTGTGCGATCATCACGCTCGCGAGACTCGATACAATCGCAGCTCGCCCCTGGCCTCCCCGCAGGCCCCGCGCTCGCTGTCCAGCGCCTCGAGCACGAGCCCGCGCCCCTGCTCGTGCTCGCCGCTGAGGAGGTCCACGAAGCGCCGCAGCCCCGCGCGCAGCGGGTTCTGCAGGAGGTAGAACGCCGGCGTGGCCCCGCCCTGCCCGCAGCCGAGCCCGCACCGCGCCGATGAGGTGCTGGGCGCCCTCCTCGCTGTAGACCACCTCCGTGCCCACAACGAAGTCGAACGCGCGCTGGAGGTCCGCGGCCGGCGATCCCGGCCAGGTCCACACTGGCCGCATGGCCTCGGGCTCGCTCCAGTCGAGGTGCACTACCGCGGGTGGCGAGCCTGTGCGTGCGTGCGTGCGTGTGTGCGTGAGTTGTCACAGAACACCGGTGGCCACAAAGTGTCGACACTCACTCACACATACACACGGACGGGTGAAGAACAGCACCGGCGAACGAGGCCATGTTCACGCGCACGTTGTGGACGAGGTTGGCCAGCGCGCCCTCGGATCGATCGCTCAACGTGACCTGGGCGCCGAGGACCGCCAACACGATGCCCGGCAGGCCGCAGCCGCTTCCAATCTCGAGCACGTGTGGACGGCCGTGGCCGCCTGAGAAGCGTTCGTGGTAGTGGGCGCAGAGCCAGCGGGCCATCTCGATGGAGCCCTGCCACACCTGGCCATGGGGCACGATCTCATGGTCCTCGCGCACCAAGATCACCACGTCATCTTTCTCTACTCCATCTTTTGCTACGTTCTCTCCATCTTTGCCTGCGTGGCGTGGCCGCGGTCTTTGTAGAGGAAAGCGCAGCACCTGGCTAGCGTAGCCGACCGGCTTCGAGTCCACATCGGGAGACAACGAGGGCTGGTGTCGAACGTGACGAAGGAGGAGTTGATGTAGTCGCTCATCTTCGTGCTGCCGGCGTTGGGCTTCCTCTCTACACATCGGGCCGCGCTGGTGCTCGCCACCGCTGGGCTCGTCGAGGTCGGCAGCGAAAGGGAAACCTCTACACAGGGCTTTGTCGACCTCGGAATAGATGAATACCAACAGCCTTGTCCCTTCGTGACGCTGCGACGCATCTTTCGTGCCGGCTGCAGCCTGCCCGAGCTGGCAGGAGCATGCCCAGCGCTTCAGGAGCCGTTTCGCAGCTTCATCGAGTTGCCCATGGTCCCCTTCCTCGTAGCGCGTGAGCTGGCCAGGCGCCACGTCGTGTTCGGGCAATCGGTACAACACATGCATCGTTGTCATCTTCTTGTAGAAGAAATTGCATTTCCCTTTTCTTGATCAATTTCATGCGAATTTCGACAAACAACCACCGAACGAATGCACCGAATTACAGAGTAAACGGCCACAACAGCAAGGGACCACACAAGACGCACATACATAGCAAAAAACAAGATGAAGAAAGTGGTAGTATGCTGGGACGGATCGGAGGGAGCGAAGCGCGCACTGAAAGCAGCGCAGAGGATGGTGGACGAGAACGTCGGAGAATTGGTCGTGCTGCACGTGAGCGAGGTCTTCGAGCCGCGTGGGCCTGATGGGCAACCCCTCAAGGGCACCCCCTCCCAAGGTGCCCGTCACGCCCAACTCTCTCTTATTTTTAGTTGTGAACCTTGTTTTTATTTATATTTTCTTTTTTTGGCTAAGAATAAATAATAAAATGTAACTACTTCAGGTGGGGTGTTGGACGTGTTGTCGATGGTGAACCCAATGGAGCACGAGCTGCGGCACATGAACGACATCACCGAGCGAGAGAAGGCGCAAAAGGCGCACCAGGAGTTCGAGAACCTTGCCGACGATGCCCCCAAGGTACGGCTGCCTCCGCCCAGGCGAGAGAGAGGAGTGGCCAACGCCAACCCGCGTGGTGGCGTTTGGGCACAGGAGCGATTCACGTACGAGAACAAGGAGGCCCAGTCCGCGCGGGAGGCCATCTGCGAGGAGCTGGAGAAGCTGGGCAACGTCGAGCTCGTGGTCATGGGCTCTCGCGGTCTGGGCGTCGTGTCTAGGTAAGCCTGCCCGTTCGCGTTAAATTATCTGTAAAATGATCTGTTTTGTTATTTGTTAATTTTTTTTAATTTTTTTCTTTTATTATCTCGCCTCGCACAGACTGGTCCTCGGTTCGGTGTCCGAGTACGTCGTCCAGAACGCCCATTGTCCCGTCATGATCGTCAGATAGACGCACAGGGTCAACCCCCTCTCGTGCGCGCGTTACATTCGCGTGCGTGTCGTGCCACACAAACGCGCGCATAAACCTCTTATGACAATCTCCATCACACGAAGCCAAAGTAGTTCCCTCTCCCTCTGCCGCGCCGAGGGCGTCGTTCCCGCTGCCGCTGCCGCTGCTGCTGTCGCGTCAGCGTGGGGGGCGGTGGCTGACAGGCCTGGCATCGCGCGGGCACGCGGAGCTGGCGTCGGTAGAACTCCTGCGACTTCTGGGCGTCGAACACGAACGCGCGGCCACACGCGGCGCACGAGAAGACGGTCTTGCGGCAGGCGTTGAGCACGACGTTGCCCTCCTGCTCCTGCGCGTACTGCTGGTAGCGCCCGCCGCCGCGGTCGCCGTACGGAGCGGAGGGCAGCCGCCGGTCCCTCTCGCCCGCGGGGGAGTCGGCCGGCGGCGTCCTGCGGCGCTGCATCACGACGCGCTCGTGGACCAGCAGGCGCATGATCTTGTGCGCGTCGGTCATGAACACGTTCTTCACCTTCTTGTGGCCCAGGTAGTACTTGAGCTGTCGCATCAGCGCGTCCACGTGGCTGGGCCGCGACGGGTGGTCCCTGGAAATCCACGCATACCACACATAGCAATGCCACGTCAGCATCAAGCGAGTGGTGGCGCGTGTCGTGCGTGGCCACAACAAGTCGTTGGGCCTTCGAAGCTTACCGAAGCCACAGCAGGATGTCCTCGAGTATGACGCTGAATGCGCGCGAGTCGTAGGACACCTTGGGCGGCTCCTCATCGCGCCGGATGTTGTACACCACCGCCTGCTTCACCTTGGGCGGCTGCTGTTGCTGGGCCGTGTCGGCCAATGATATGAAGCCGATCGAGTGGAGGCCGTCCAGCACGCGCCTGGGCGTGATCCAGGGAAACATGTTGCCCACCGGCTTCGAGGCGAGCAGGTGCTCGACGCTGCGCTGGAGCGCCACCAGCGACGCGTGGTGGGGCCGCGCGTCGAACAGCCACCGGAAGATCTCGGCCACGATCTCGCCGTTGGCCGACCGCACCGACCCGCCTCGCGCCGTGGCCGTGTGCACCTCGGGCATCTTCTGCAGAGCATTCCACACCGCATTCCAATGACCACGCCTCCGTCAGCCTTGCATTCCACACACGCAAATATGGTAAACGCCACGCGTGGCGTACCACTTTGGGGCTTCGTGGGTGGACGCGAAACGAGGGTGGCCGCTTGCCGTTGTCGGCTCCCTTGAATCCGCCGCTGAGCCCGTTGGCCTGGTAGAGCAGGTATTGGTAGGCCTCGTCCAACAGCTCGTGCGGGACCAGCCCGCTCGGCGCCACCCGTTCTACACGCACACGCACACGCACACGCACACGCATAAGCACACGCGGCATTGAGTGAGCGAGATCGAGCTGTACGAGAAATGCGCGCATCGCTGCATAGCGCAAATACCGCACAGGAAGGCGTAGTTCATGAGCGGGTAGCGGATGAACGGAATGAATTCGGGAAGGATGCGCGTCCTGAGCGCGTCGCCGATCGCGCGCTCCTCCTCCTCCTCCTCGTCGTCGTCGGTAGCCGTCTTCGATCGCCGGCGGGCGACGTCGGCGCCCGTGGGGACGGCCACGCCGCGCTCCCAACGGGCCGCCGTGGGCGCGGTCGTCTGGGCCCCTAGCTTCTGCCTGCCCTTCTCCTGTGTCCCTGGTCGCCGCTTCGGTCCACAGCCGTCGACCTTTTCCTTGCCCTTGTCTTTTTTGTCGACCGTGTCGCTCTCCGCATCGTGGCCATCGTCGGCGTCGGCGTCGGCGTCGTCGCCGGCGTCCGCAGCCTCGTAGTACTGATGCCTGCCCCAGCGCAGCACGGCCTCCCAGACCTGCTCCTCCGACCTGGCCTTGAGGCAGGGCGACCGCACGGCCTGGAGCAGCAGCTCCTTGGGCAGCTGCAGGTAGTCGTCCTGCTTCGTGATCTGGCCCACGAACAACAAACCCATCAGCTGACTGCGCGCGTGTTTATGTATGCGTGTGTGCGTGTCAGTGTGTGTGTGTGTGTGTGTGTGTGTGTGTGTGTGTGTGTGTGTGTGTGTGTGTAGTTGTGCGTAGTTGTGTTGTGTGTTGCTGGTCAACCTTGGAGAAGTGGTCCTGAAAGATGGCGCGGCAGTGGTGCTCGAGCTCGTGGAGGCCGGCCTGCTCGCTCACGATCCAGTACTGGCAGGCGTTGTGGTAGCCCACCACGTGGCGCGCCACGAACGCCTCGCAGGCCGCGGCCAGCTCCGGCAGCTGGAAGAACAGCGCGTCGCCGTAGAGCGACACCGCGTTCTCGCGCGAGATGAGCTCCTCGACCCACGCGTCGTCCTCGACCTCCTCGCAGCCGAGGCCCGCGTCGTCGGCCAGCGGGAACGGCTCTAGTCGATCGCCGTCGTCGTTGCCATTGGTGGCGGCGGCTACGCCCGAAGCCTTGGGCGTGCGAGGGGCAGTGGCGGCCGAGCGGTCCTCCTCGTGGGCGAGCGCGGCCCAGTCCGTGCGGCCTGGCGGCGGCTGCGCAAAGATGGCGTCCTCGGTCAGGCCCGGCTCTGGTTCAGAGTCGACGGCCTCGCTGCCGACGTCGCAGGCGGGCTCCTGGTCGACGGGCTTGCTCGCGTCCAGGGCGGCGAGGAGGTCCTTGTCGTAGACCCTCTGCTTGCGACGGTGGCCAAAGGCGAAGCGAAGGATGGACTCGAAGTTGCTCGGGCTGCACTCGTACTTGATGACCACACGCGATCGCTGACCCTCGCTCCACGCCGCCGACACGAGTTGCCGCAGGTACTCACTCTCCTGTTGTGATTGATTAAATTAATAAATCATAAATAAAAGTGGATTGACAGATGGTACGGAATAGCGAAGCAGCTGGCGTGGGCAAATGAATTCGGAAAGGACACTGCCATCACCACCCTCGAGCGCCAGCGTCACAAGCTCTGGATCTTGGCTGTCCATCTTTGGCCGAAGGTATTGCAGGTATTTGCCTTTTATTTCAGTTGTCTCGGCCAATATATTTTCCAGTTATTTCTGCAAACAAGTTTTGTGCTTCTCCGCCACGCTACCGAAACCGTCTTCGCCGTACAAGATGAGTTACGTGGCTGACAACACCACCGATGTCCTGTTCGCGGACTCGCAAGCAGAGCCTGCCGCCGATGTGAGGTACCTATTTATGGGACACTTATAATTATTATTATTATTATTGATTGTTATTTAATTTTTTAATTCTTATTTTTTATCAATCCAAAATAATTTGTTCTGCAGCGTTGAGTGGGACACTGCCGGAGCTCCGTTCGAGCCAGACGGTCCGTACCCACCTGTGCACATGCTCCGGAAGTCGTCTCTTGGCCGTGTGTGTTTGCGTAGCCTCACGCTTCTCCTGTTTTAGCCTCTGAGGAGCACCACCAGCAGCCCTCCTACGTGACCCCCTACGAGACCTTCAACGTCGATGATGGCAGGTGAGTTGCTCTCGCGCGTGAAATTTGGCAACTAGGGGCTGACGCGCGGCTCCGACAGGCGGTCGACGTCGTACGGGCAAGTGCTGGACAACTCAGCCGACACCATGGGTAAGTCGTGCTGCAATCTCTTCTGACCTTCTTCAACACTGACAGCGCATGACATGTTTTTGTTGGTTTCGTGGTCACGCCTCCCCCTCGCCACAAATCAGCGGCGGTCTACGGCGCGTCGAGCTTGGAGGAGACGGCGGGAGGTGTCTACGCCTACGCCAGCCAAGCCCAAGCGTATGCGATCCTCTCGTTGCTGGATGGGGAGCGGGGGAATGTGGCACAGCGCTCACGTCTGGTTCGATTCTCGTTGTTGCCACAAACCAAGAATCGGGGGCGCGGGGGCGGAGGAAAGCGAAAGCGAAAGCGACACCGAAAGCGAAGACGATGAACAGGAGCAGTCTGCCGGCAGGCGAAGGCGACCCCTCCAGATCAAGAACTGGAACGAGGAGTTCCAGGTAGTCTTCTGCACCGCTCTCTATCTCTCCCTCTCCCTCTTACTATGTACGCGTGGCTGGTCTGACTTCCCGTGTGCGTGCGCCAGCGACTGTTGAGCCTGGAGCCGTCGGCCGACAAGTTCGCCCAGATGGCGCGCCTGGCCAACGACTTTGTGTTCGCGGCGTCGGTCTACGGCAAGATCATCATCTCGGAGCTCGGCCTTCACGGTATGCCATCTCCCCCTCCTTGCACCCCTCTACTGCGCACTCACACACATGAGGGCGGGTGGGGGCATGTGCAGAATCGAAGAAGACGATCAAGCCGATCCAGGTGGGCGGGCAGGCCGGCGGCGAGAAGTACATCGTGCAGGGCATCTTCTTCAAGTTCGCCACCGATGTCTTTGGCATCTACGGCGGCGACGAATACTCCATGTACCGATCCACCACCATCAACAGACGGCGCAGCGCCAGCTGAAAAACGCTCGATGCGATTGGATGGACAGGAAGGCAGCGTCGCACGACCTGAAGGGCCTGATCCACTACTACAGCTGCCAGATCCCCGGCCTCCATGTCCCTCTGATGGCCTGTGCGTAGCCCCCCCCCCCAAAATCGCTGTTGCGCTGTGTCACGCTGCTATTGGTCGGCGTTGACTGGCCAATTGCACACGCGCTGTGGTGGCAGTGATCGATTACCTGGGATTCCGGCTGATCGCCATCACCATCCTGCCCATCAACGGCTCGACACTTCGATACGGCTCATGCGACGCTGGAGTCACCATTCACTGTGAGGACCCGACGCTCAACGCCATGATGAAGCAGGCCGCCCGCAAGATGAAACTACGCGTGCGCAGCTCTCCTTGACGTGAATTGACTACACAACACAGCAGCAGTACAACACGAGTTGATGTGGAGTGGTGATGTCCTGTTTAGGGCCACTACGTGGGCACGCCGGAAGGGCTGGGCAAAAAGATCTACGGGCCGGTGGACATCGAAGGCCACAAAGGCACTGACGACCGCTACTACGTCGTGGTACGTATTGGAGTTGTGTGTGTGTGTGTGTGTGTGTGTGTGTGTGTGTGTGTGTGTGTGTGTGTGTGTGTGTGTGTGTGTGTG
The DNA here is from genome assembly GCA_027943245.1 of Acanthamoeba sp. SK_2022b. NCBI lineage: Eukaryota > Discosea > Longamoebia > Acanthamoebidae > Acanthamoeba > Acanthamoeba sp. SK_2022b. Next base: position 10,213 of record JANDJZ010000210.1, read on the forward strand.
TGTGTGTGTGTGTGTGATTCATGCTTATGTTGACTGGGTCGGACAGGATTTTGCCAGAACGTTTCCGCCTGAGCGGCCCGATCCCGCCAAGTGCGTGCCACGCACGACCATGATCGTCGCATTCGCTGTTGTTGTTGACTCCCTCTCCGAGGCGCGACTGACGCGTCGCTGCATTGCGTGTAAACACGCGCAGTGTGGGGCGCAAGGGCATCATCCTGTACAACCTGTTGAGGCCGGAGCTCGTCAAGTCAAACAAGGTCCCGCTGTCTTCCGGTACGCGCGGCCACAGAACGACACCCATTGGGTGAGGGAGAGAGGAGGGGCTGACCTTGCGGCCGCGGGTGCAGATGCCTACACCATGTGGGCGAGGGCGGACAGCAAAAAGGACCTCTACAACCTCCACGTCACGCAGGCCACGGAGCGGCTCATCAAGGTATCAGTTCGCGGTGCTACGCGCAGCCGTCCATCAACCGGCTAGCGTGTGAAGACAGAACCTTCCTGATCTTGTTTCCCCACAGGAGGTGATACCCGAAACGGCGCTTAAGCTCAACGAGCTCCAGAATAGCATGGACAAGGGCAAGACCCACCTGGACCTCATCGAAGCCCTCCACACGGTATATTCTCTCTCTACCTGTTTGTTGTTGTTGTTGTTGTTGTGTTGTTGTTGTTGTTGTTGTTGTTGTTGTTGTTGTTGTTGTTGTTGTTGTTGTTGTTGTTGTTGTTGTTGTGTGGTGTGTCAATGTCTGTGCATGAGCTGAGGCCAGTGTACGTTGTAGGCAGGAATCAATGTGCGTCACCTCGGACACATCCGACAACTCGTCAACGAGAAGTTGCAGCAGGCCACCCTGATCGAGGCATGCTTCGCGCCCCCCCTCTCTTCCGTTCCCCGAATTGCTGACGTCAGCCACCTATGGTGCGCCCTCCCCCCTCTCCAGATGGTAGCGCGCGTCGTGCGGAAGCAGATCGCGGAGAAGTTCAGGAGGAAGACGCGGGAGATGGGCATCCCCACCGAGGAGCCGCAGAAGAAGGCCGCGGTGAAGCACCTCAACAAGCTGCTGGGCCGCCACCACAGCTCCGACTACTACTGGCGCACCCTCAAGCGCTCCCTGGTCAAGAAATTCGCCGTACTCGCCCCCCCCCGGCCATGTGCGTGCGTGTCCATGATGATGACATATGTGTTGGGCGGTGTGTGTGTGTTGGGCGTGCAGAACTGTCTGCTGGCGCATGAGCTGGTCGCGGGCTACGACCTCCGTCAGAGCCTGGACATCACCAAGTTCTTCGAGCGCCTACGAGTGCTGGCGCCCAACACCATCCCGCTCACCGAGGAGGCAACCAAGGTGAAGCCCCCTCGCTCCCCCCTCTTTGTCGAGCGTTACGTGTGCTGAGGAGAAGACATGCTGCCACACGCGTGCCACCAGGATTTCGCCCGGGCGATCAAGGACAGCACGGCCAAGGCATGGGGTAATTGGGTTCCCACGTTCAAGTTCCTGTTGTCGGACATGACCTCCCTACACGCCACCGTGAAGCACATGAACCTGATCGGTAGACACACCGATTTTTGTTACATTTATTCATTTATTTATTTATTGATGTTTGTATGTAGTTTTGTTTTAAATCTTACACTCTGTCATTCCAGATATCGCCGAGGCCAGTGCCATGTTCTACCAAGCCCTGGAAGAGAAGGGCTATGACCAGTCCCGCCTTCTCATTCAGGGTTTGGGCAAGTTCCAGGTTTGTGTAGTCATTTATTGTATTTTATATATTATTTAATTTAATTTTTTCTGGATTCATTCTTTGATTTTATTTAGGTCGGCTGCAAAGCTCTCGCTTGATCCACGCACCAACACATGCGCGCTGTGTTGCAGGTTGCAGCGCGTAAGATGCCCTTCCTGAATGTCGACACAATCGTCCTTCTGGGCGACATGCTCGTGGCGCAGGCGGAGCACCTCAGCAGGCACGCCGCTGCCGTTCATAACCACTAGTATGTTGTATGTTGGTGATCTCATCCCAGTCACGCGTGAACAGGTCCAAGGCCATGGAGGAGGTTGCGCTGATTCTGTCCAACGCGTTCATCGCCTACCAGACGGCGCTCAACATCCAGCCGACCAACACCAAGTGCTACTGCCCGCCTCTTGATTGGTGGGTGATGATGAGTTGTCTCACACACGTTGCGTGTTGCCATTAACTCAGGTGCATCATCGGCGTGGGCAATATTCACGCCACCCGCAACCATTGGGCAGACGCCATCGCCATGTACGAGGAGGCCATCAGAGTCGAGGTACGCACGCGCATGCACGGCCGCAATGCGTGAATAAATAATAATCAAATTCATTATCACTTTCGCAGCCCAAGATGGCGCTGGGCTATCTGCAGCTGGCCAAGGCGCTCAAGAATAGGCAGAACAGCAACCTCTCGAGGCACTCACCCTCCTCCCACTTTTATTTATTTATTATTTCCATCTCTTGCCAAGAGAAAAGATTTTGTTGTTTTTTATTTTATTTTTTGTTTCGTCTTTCGGTTTCGTAGCACAGTGAGGAAACCGGCGCCACGCACTCACGCATAACAACAGAGACACGATACCAGTCATAGAGGGATCTCTGAGACAGGCACTGGAGATCGATCCCGACTACTACGAGGCACTGATGATGCTGGGCGAGCTCGCGTTCATGCGCGTCTACATGCGGATCATCGACGACAGTACACCACCACTTCCTGTACTTGTTTGAGGAGAAAGGGGCGCGTGGTGCTAAGCCAGTCGTGCGCGACGTGCGTCTAGGCATGGACGAGCTCGACGAGGCAGGCCAGCAGGCCCTGGCCGAAGTTGGCCGCATCTATGAGAAGGCCCTGGCCATCAGGTGAGCCGTGCTGCACTTGACTGCCCTGTAGCCCATGCTTCTCGCCCGATGACGTGTGGGCTCACCGCCTGTGGCGTGTCCGTGCTGGGCCTGTGTTGGACAGGGTGGACGACACAGGCTACGACCATGTCGACAAGATTATCGAGCACGCCATCGACCCCCAGCCCAGGGCCACCAAGTGGTTTGGTACGGCTTGTTATACGGACCAGTATCACGCGAATGCGTTTGGTTTCACACGTGACCTGTGGTGCTGTAGATCTCGCGCTGGCCTTGCTGTGGCGCGTCGCCGAGGCGAGCCCTGCCTTTGCCAAGCTCGTTCAAGGCAAGCTGGTGCGTAAACACACACACACACACACACACACACACACACACACACACACACACACACACACACACACGCACACACACGCACGCACGCACGCGCAGCTGTGACATGCGGCGCTCGTGCACTTACGCTGGTATGCGTTCGCTGAATCGCAGGCGGTAATTGAATCGCTCTACCTGCGCCGCTGCAAGACCATCCTCACCGACTCGCTCTTCCGAAGCATCGTGTGGGCCTCCTCTTCGCTCCACACTCTTCACCTCTTGTACGCTCCCCCTCCCGCAGCACACACCACACACACACACACACACACACACACACACACACACACACACACACACACACACACACACACACACACACACATTGTTCACACGCACACGCGCGCGCACACACAACATGCGCCTCGCCTATGCACGCATAGCAAGAACGAAACGGTCACGGAAGCGACGTTGGTGGATTGGCTAGAGAACCACCCGACTCCGCTGCGCAGGCTCTCCTTCCTCGACTGTCCCCAGCTGGGCGCCGCGCTGGTGCTCAAGGTCGGGTCGGTCGACCGGCACGCCCGGGCGCTCGAGGCGCTCTCCATCGACGGCATGGGCCTCGCCAAGGCGGACCTGATGGACTGCTTCGGCAACCGCCGCGCCGAGCCCGAGGGCGCCGACGATGCGACGTCAGCATCGGCAGGACCCCAAGAGGAGACGTCGTCGCCAGTCGGCGCGGAGAGTGAGACGGACGCCCGCTGGGGGCGCCTGGCCACGCTCGTCATATCTCGCATTCCCGAGGTCGACGACGACGTAATCGAGGCGGTCGCGAAGCTGCCCTCGTTGACCGTGCTCGAGTACCAGGACTGCACCGCAGTGACCAGCGCCGTGCTCGATCACCTCCCCGCACAGCTCGTCGAGGTACCGCACACGCACACGCACACGCACACGCACACGCACACGCACACGCACACGCACACGCACACGCACACGCACACGCAAGCGCGCGACTGACAGTTGGGGCACAGGTGAGCTGTGGCGGCGCGGTGAGTCTGACCGGACTTACGTCGCTGGCCAAACGGTGCACGGGCATCACCCGCCTGTCGATGAAGGGCGTGACGGGGCTTGTCCCGGAGGACTTCTGGAAGGTGGCCCCGCTGCTGCCCAGCCTCACCCACTACCAGATACCCACCGGTACGCTCCTCCCGCTAATTGTTTTTAAGTAACAATATCAATAAAACAAAGACAGAGAAACAAGCTACATTACCTGTTTATTAATAATTATTTGTTGATATTTAATTCATAAACAGTAATGTATTAAAGAACAAAACGGATTAATATTAACAAATAATCATTAATTAACAGGTAATGTCTACCTCTATTCGGGCGCCAAGTCGTTCGAGGTCATGTACCAAGATCAGGGCACGCCCAAGTTCACCATCCCCGTACGCACTAACTCGGGGCTCGACGTGCATGCCCACACACCACGCCCCCCATGACCTTTGGTTGAAACTTGCGTGCATTTATTGGGGTTGTGTGTTTGTGGCTCGACAGAACGGTGCCGATATGTACCAGATGCGCACACAACACCAGACCATCATGGAAGGGAAGGACTTCAGCCTCAACATCACCTCCCACATCTCCCTAAGGTGCGCCTCCTTCACCAGTTGGGAACTCGCGCCGTCGCTGCCCAGAGGTTGGAGGCCCCTAACGCTACCACGTTCGGGACAGAATGTTTATCGACAAGAGCACTTCTATTGCCCGAGCCTCGTTCGCCCCGGGTGTCGGCTGGACAGTCGGTAACACACACACACACACACACACACACACACACACACACACACACACACACACACACACACCCCAAGCACACGCATTTAACGTCGCCTTTGTGGCAATCTACAGCGACGATGGTTGGTGGGCTGTCGACGGTCAGCATCATCCAGTACCAGCCTATGACGCGCGTATTCTTCATCAACCCGCGCCTGGCCGACATCGTCTACCAGCCGCAGCTGAGCCAGGCCCGTATCAACATCCGGCCGGGCACCAACATCACCCTCCTGCTCGCCGTCCTCTTCTCGGCGTTCACCATGAGGCAGTGATCATCCCACGCTCGCTGTTGTTACATGCCTGTGTTTGGAAATGTAATGCCACATGGACCAATCAGGGACTGCTTCCCTGCGTCACCTCCTTGTCCTCCATGACGCTTTGGTGGTCCACGAGGTTGTCGGCGAGGGTCTCGTGCTCCCGGGCTTCGTCGGGCGATCGCCTGCCGTTGAGCAGGCTGTCTTGGGCCGCGTTACCCTTGGACGCCTCGGCCTTGAGCTTCTTGCGGTAGCGCAGGCCGCATGCGTTGCACAGCGTGCCGCGGCCCTCTGGCCCCATCCGCCACTCTGACGTCTTGTTCGTCCCACAGTGAGAGCACAATCTGCCGGTGATCCGCGCTCTGGCCCTCCGCTTCTGTGTTGGGATCATAATTTTTGTTAGTTGTGATCATGGGGCGTCGACAAGAGCCGGAGCAATCCAACCTTTGTCTCTCCACTAACGGGTGGGGAGCTCCCAGGACCGCCGGTACCATCAGCGCCGTTGTGAGCCGAGCTCACGGTTGGGGACAGGGACATGTGATACTTGAACTTGATCTCGCGTGACTGGGGCGACCTGGCCTGGGGGGATGACGTCGGGGAAGGTGTGGTTGAGGACCACCCTGAGCCGGCCGACGAAGGCGATCCCCCTGATGAGGCGGCGGAGGCAGTCTGCACCGGTGACGAAGTGATGGTGAAGGGAGAGTGCACCGCCGACGTCGCAGCTGCTCGTTGTTGCTGATGAGCATCCTGGCCAAAGCCTGTGTGTACTTGGGTCAGATACGGCGATGTGTGGGGCGACGCGGTGGCCTGTAGGAGCACTGTGGGCCCATTGGCTCCTTCGACGATAGTTGGCGTGTAGCAGGTGTGTCGGTGATGATTGTAGGCCTGCCGCCGAGGCTGTGACGCAAAAGTGCCTTGGCCTCGGGGGAGAGAGTCCAACGACGAGCTAGCAGAGAGCGACGTGTTGGCGAGGTCAGTGGAAGGGTGAGGGGGAGCCACAGAAGGCCATCTCGGTAGTCCTCCTGTTCTTCCTGCCTCTTCCTGCGCATGAGGACCTGTACGGTGAGCCATCACTGCCCTCGCCCTGTTCCACCAGGTCGGTTACCTTATCTCTAGCTCTGAACACAGAGTACATGGAGAAGGGCTGGCCCAGCTGTTGGGGTGGACAGTGGCACTGCGGCGAGGGATCGCGGGAAGCTGTGTACACGTGCGTAGAGGGGAAGTCGGGCGGTGGCGGGAAAAGTTCGGCCGGGTGTCGAAGAGCGAGCGATGGTGGAGGAGGGAGGCTTGTGTTGATGCGCTGAAAGTGCGGAGACCCCATGGACGAGTGGCCCAACTCGGTGGGAGAGGGAGGAGACCGGACGAGGCCGTGCTTTCCGCTGCTCTCCACAACGGGGGGTAGGGAGTCGAGCGGGAAGGTGCCGTAGGGTTCGCCTTCGTTCATAAACATATTGGTTATAGCTCGATCAAGAGAAGCAAACTTGACCTCTAAAAACTGGACCGCGAAACGCGTTCTTTTCCAATAGTGGGCAACGAGTCAGCTTGGTCTTGGTTGAGGTTGCCTCTTTTTCGAAGGACTCGGCCCTCAGTTCGTACGTCTCACGTCGTGCCTTCCGGTTAAGTCCAACTTTGCTCGATTTGGAGCCCAGCTTCCAGATCGCCATCGCTCTCTGGAGCCATCCAAGCCTTTCCTTTTGTGTGCTGAACTTTCTTTTTCTCTGCGCGAAACGAATTTGGTTTTTCGAAATCAATTTCGTTTTACGAAACGAGGAGGAACGCAGAAGCTCATTCCGGAACGAACCTGCAGGCCAATGACGAGCGTTACGTGGTGATCTCCCCGCAGCGGGCGGCCAATCGGTGGCCTGCGGGCGCGTGTCGCTGGAGTTGGGGTCGCGGGAACTGCCGTTCAAAGAAACCGCCATCAACACAGAGGCGAAGGATAGGGAAGGTGTGCCCTGGATTAAATAATACCTCTATTAAATATCTCACTGAGAACTGGTGAGAAAGGTGGACTGTTACGAACGGTCGTATATACGGTGAGTCAGCAGAATAGAACATCTTCGACTTGTCTTGGCCAAGACAACCCAACAGGTACAAACGACACGTCTCTAAGTACTCCACCCGAGGTTCAGTCCAAGCAGGCGGAGCATGCTCAACCTGTCCTCTTCTCTCCTTTTCCCCGCCAGAGACGGCGGTGACCCCAGTCGCGCGATGAAGACGCCCTCCACAGCTAAGCCCAAGGCATCTACGACCACTACCTCCCCACCGACGCGCGCCTCTGAGACCTCCGACCAGCCTCAGGGGAGCCAGCTGCCACTGGGCCCTCTGAGCGCGCTCCTCTGGTCCTCGCCGCAGCACCAAACCGCATGGCCGCTACAACAACCCCTGCCACTCCCTCTTCCTTCCGACCAGCCCACTACCCCACATCCACACCTCCAGCTACAACCGACCGGGCATCCGCTTCATCATCGTCCTCGACAACAACAACAACAACAACAACAACAAGTTATGGGACTACATGCTCCCGACGCTGATCGTTCACCCCTTCCTTCGCTCAAGCAGGCGCTGACCTTGCCCGAAGTCGCGGCGATGATGGACAGCCTCGGGAATCACTCGGCCCACGCCCTGGCCAGCAACGGCGACGCGCAGGGGGCAGTAGGCCCGATCGAGCCACGCATCCCGACGCCCGTGCGGCTCAGCTGCGACGGGCCGCCGGCCCTGCTCTGGCTACCGCCGCGCGACGGCAACAACGTGTTCGCGTCTGGGACGGGCGACGGCCCCACCCTGCAGGGCCTCCTCCAGGAGCTGGCCCGGCTTCACGACGGCGGCCTCCGGAGCCAGGTCATCTACCACTCGCCTCGATCTGGTGGCGACGGCGACGGCGACGACGACGAAGGCGGCCCGCCGGTCCCTACGCGCAAGCGAAGGGCCGGCGACGAGGAGGGGAGCGAGGAAGCCGGGGACGGCCAGCGCCCGGTGATCCCGGGGAGCGCGTCGATGCCGTCGTCCCCGCTCATGTCGCCCTATGCGTTGGGCGCTCCCCTTCACCTGTACGCGGCGTCGCTCTCGCCGATGCTACAGGCGACCTCGTCCACTCCGTCGTCGCCATCATCGTCCTCGTCATCATCGAGCCTCATGCCTTTCATCTACCCGCTCAGGTTCCCCACTCTCATCACCACCATGTCTCCTTCCTCCGCTACTTCTTCTTCTTCGTCGTCGTCGTCTACTTCGTCCACCTCCCCGCTGAGACCCCCGTCTACCTCTTCCTCGTCGTCGCCTTCATCCTCGACTCCCCATCCCGCATCGGAGGACTCGCCACCCCCCAAGGTATATTTACATATTTAATTATAAGCTGTTTTTATTTCTTGTTTTTTATATATATATATATCAATTTAATACTTATCCTCTATGCTTTCAATCTGGCAGAAGAAGAGGAAGCCCAGGGTGAAGATCACGGGGCGCGTGTGCACGCACTGCGGGGCGCAGAAGACGTCGGAGTGGCGGATGGGGCCAGAGGGCCGCGGCACGCTGTGCAACGCCTGCGGCCTGCGCTACCGCAAGAAGCTCAAGGCCGAGTCGCAGAGGCGAGGCGAGGCCAAGATACCCATGAGCATGCTCCTCAACGCCAACGCCGACCGCAGTCAGCGCGCCGCGCGTGGCGGCCAGGAGGACAACAGCCCAGGGGCCGAGCCCACGTATGTGACCCTGGCTATGCGACCGACCTTCACGGTCGTGCCATCCGGAGGCTCGGGCTCAGACGGCGGCAGCTCGGACAGTTCGGCGGCAGAGCACGACGCGACGCGCGCCTGTGTGGCCTCCATTGCCTGACAACCAGCTCCTCTGTCCCCTGAGGTTGGCGTAAGCGTTGAAGGGAGCGCGATGTCGCCGACGTCGTCCCCACCGCTACGCTCCCGCCGTCCAGGACCCTCCATAACGCGCGCCGCCTCTGGGACGGAGGAGGATAAAGGCACATGAACGCTTAACAAAAGTTGTCGCCAAATATAAATCGCATTTTCTTTTTGTATTTCTTTCCTTTCCTGATCGAACGGACATATCTGAGACACGTGGCATGCCATGACGTCACCTCCTCCCAAAAAATGGCCAAAAAATCGGCCGCAGAAGCGCAGAACGCGTAAACCGATCTCGCAACCCGCACATCACCCGCGCGTTCACACCTAGAACCGACAAGAACACGTAGAACATAGAAACTCATGGATTCTGATTCAAGCACTTCATCAGCATCGTCAACCGACGCGAGCGGGGGATCGGGAGGATCTTCATCTTCGCCCGCTTTCGAGTGCAATATTTGCTTTGACACGGCACAGGAACCTGTGGTCACCTTCTGTGGTCACCTCTTCTGGTACCACTACACTCTGTTTGCTGCTCCTTATTCGTCAGTTTCATCAACAGTCGCTCATGTTTTCATCATTTTTATCTACACATCAATTTTTGTTTAATCCCGTAAGCTGGCCCTGCATCTACAAGGTATCCCGCTACATCTACATAAAATAATCAATTCCAAATTTAATCAACGGAAATCGTTGTGCATGCAGTGGCTGGACCTGCATCCGGACCAGCCGTCGTGCCCCGTGTGCAAGGCGGCCATCACGCGCGACAAGCTCGTGCCCCTCTATGGCCGCGGCAAGGAGCAGGTCGACCCGCGGTACGCACACACCCCTGACCTCCACGCGCAGCCCCTGCACTTGGTGCCCACGACTCACACACTCCACGCACGCAGGAGTCGGCCGCCAGCCGACGAGAGCATCCCCGAGCGCCCCCGTGGTCAGCGAGGCGAGTCCGTTCGGCAGTCCAGCGTACGCTGCCGCCGCCGCCTCCTCCCTGCACGCGTCGTGTGCGGTGTGCTGACGTCATGTTGTGTTGCGTGGGTCGTGTACTTGCTCTCTCTCTCTCACACACACACACACGAACACAGCCGGGGTTCCACGGGTACTACGACAACCCGTTCGGGACGTACGGCGGGATGCCCCACTTCGGTCCCCACGGGCCGGGCCACTGGCAGACCAACATGGGCGGCATCAACTTTGGCTTTGGCTTCTTTCCCTTTGGCATGCAATTCGTACGGACCGCCTCCATTGTCGCGCGCGCGCGTCGTGTGCGGTTTGCTGACTGGTCGAGCGCGCGCGTGTTCCGTGTTGTTGATGTGGTGGTGGTGGTGGTGGTGGTGGGGGGGACACGGGTAGAGCTCGGGCTCGTTCGGATACAACCACGTCGGACCCCAACGTCCGCTCACGCCGCAGGAACAGCGGGACCAACAGCTGTCCCGATTCATGTTCATGCTGGGCCTCTTCATTCTTTTCGTCTTCATGCTCATGTAAACCCTCACCCCTGCCGGCACGGCTTCGACGAAGCGTCCCTCTCTCTGTGTACATACAAAAATAATTAAATTAAAAAATATAATTATAATTATTAAATATTGAAGAAGGCAGCCTTTAATGTGCTTGTATTGCTCAATGGGGAGGGAGAGGCCTAGACCGAGGTAGTAGGGGTGGAGGTGACTACGTGGTAGGCCACGGTGTCGTCCTCCACGTCCTGGTGTCGTTATGGCCCCGACGACAACGCGAGCTGTTAGCCACAATCCCTCAAGGGGGAGGAGAGGAGCGCGTACGAGGGGCACGGGGACGGTCTTGGCGAGGTCGCGCACGAGTCCGGCGTAGGAGAAGTTGCCCCGCTGCTCGAGCACGCCCGCCAGGGTCTGGAGGTGCATCGCGCGCCATTTGTGGAGCGGCGCCACGCGGAGCTCGTCCGCGTACGTAGAGTTGTTGGCCACCATCTGCTTCTTGAGGGAGAACTGGTAGACGGCCCAGAAGCTATCCAAATCCTGGAACGGTTGTCCTGCAGGATTGGGCAATGTTAGTGGGTGGTGTTGGGTTGCATTGCAACGCCCAAACGCAGCCGCCTAAACAACTGTAACTCCGATTGGCTTACCGGCCAGCATGGCGGGGATCTTCTTGGCTTGCAGGTACTTGTCGTGGGAGAGGAGCACAAGCTCCTTGGGGCGCATGAACGGGTGCTCGTTCCTCATCTCCTCATCCGACTTCTTCTGCGACATTGGCCTGTTCACGAGATGTTCAAAGGCATGGCTGAGCATTCACTCGGCACTACTTGATGTTGGGGACGCACTTCTGGAACTGGTCGAGCTGGCGGTCCAGCGCGTTGCCAGGGTAGCGCATGTACTTGGTGGTGACCTTGGGGTCGTTCACCGACCGCGCTCCTAGCAGCTGGGCCGCATGGCGCCTGGCATTGGCACGACACAGCGCACAGAACGTTCAGCACGGGCCACACTCACCAGCTCAGCACGCAGGGTTGTGCGCTACCTCAGTCGCAGGAACGCCACGTCTTCGAACACGTCCCAGTAGAAGGCCTCGGGAAAACCTGTGGTGGCGCATAAGGAAAGGTCAAGACGCTGGCAGAGAGGAAGCCAGCAAGGTCGCGTGTACTTCTTACCTTCGATCACGTCGAAGAAGGGCCGGAGCATGCACGTCGACATGGGCAGGGTCTGGCTGATGCTGATCGCCCACTCGGGCTCCACGTTCTCCGCGTCGATCTGTCCATGAAGGAGAAGATGATGACGATTCAACTCAGAAACGCTCATAGTGGGCTGACAAGACAAGGAGGTAGGGTCTACCTCGACGCCGAAGCTCACTGACACAGCCTTGGGCTCCCTCTCCAGACGCTCGAAGCAGGTGAAGACGTGGTCCTGTAGAAGTGATGTAAGCACCGCTCAGCCGTTCAGTGTGGGCACGAAGTGGCGGGGAACCTCGAGGTAGAGGTCGTCGGAGTCGCAGAAGAACAGCACGTCGCCGGAGGAGGCCTGCACGCCAAAGTTGCGAGCGGCGCCGACCTTCAGGTTGTGCTGGAGCGCCACCAGCTTCCACCTAAAGGCAAGGGGGAGGTGTCAACCGTCTCCCAACGAGTGGTAGGTTTGGGCAGCTCAGCACGATGCGTACGAGGGGTTGGTGATGCCCTTCTGCCTACGCTCCTCGATGAAGCCGGCCACCTTCATGGCCGTGTTATCCGTCGAGGCATCGTCCACGATCACCACCTCAACTCTCAGCTGCGGGTCGAGTAGTAGGTCAGATAATTAATTGCACTGCTCGCACGGCTCAGTGCACCGAGTAGTGGTCGGTGGCGAAAAGGGGCGTTCACCTCTCGGCCGTTGTTGTGGGTAGCGAGGAAGTGGCGGACGCTGGCCTCGATGCTGCGCAGAGTGCGGATGACTTGGGCGGACGAGTTGTGGGCCGGCACGATGATGGAGGCGGACCGCAGCCCCTTGGACGAGCGAAGCCACTCAGGCAGCCCTCCCGTCTTGGCCTTGGGCGAGGCTTCGGGCGAGGCTTCGGGCGAGGCCTCTACTTGAGCGCTCGACGTGAACCAGGAGAACCACGACGAGGGGGACACGCTGGGCGACGGTTCCAGTGAGGGTGAAAGAGACGATGAAGATGAAGTGGCTGAAGGCGAAGGTGTCGCAGTTGCCGTTGGGGTAGCGGTGGTAGTCGCAGTAGTGGGTGTCGCGGTGGTTGTGGGAGTCGTGGTGGGCGTCGCGGTGGCCGTGGGAGTCGCTGTGGGAGTTGCAGAGGGCGAGGATGAAGAAGAAGCAGAGGTGGAGGGAGAGGGAGAGGCAGAAGTAGTTGAAGTGGTAATGTAGCGGGAGAGATCGATGGAGAGATCCCCGGCGTAGAACTTGGGGCCTGGGCTGGCGTCCGTGGTGCTCAGCAAGAGAACGCAGAGGGCGAACCAGAGGAGGGCAAAAAAGGACGGCGACTGCCTCATCTTCATCTTCATCTCCGTACCAGGGACGTCAAGGCGGCACCAAAAGAGAAAAACAAGAAACCTATTTTAATTTGACTTGCCAGCGTGGACACTCCACAAAAGGAAAGTCGTTACCCAAAAATAGGCAATAACAGCAAAATATAAAATAAATAGATAAATAGATAAATGACCAAAACAAAAGTGGGACTTCGGTCTTCCCGCCCCTTACTCAGATGGGGCAACACGACGACTCGTCCTTTCGCGGCTTTCCGTACGTGTCCACCTCGTCCTGGCCAGAGGCGGTGTTTGTTGAGCCACGAGGCAATCGTGCGCACAAGGGAGAGTCGGGGAGCGCGCGTACCTCACCCGTGAGGAACTGAGACTCAGCTTCGAGGCTGAGTGTGTCGTTTTGTGGCGTGGGGACCTGATTCGTCTTGGCCACCTCCAGCACCTTCTCAATCATGAACTTCATCGCATCATCTGAACACACAACAACGCAACGGGACATGGTCATGGTTGGTGTGGTGGCCGAACAGATGACCGAGGCAGCGGGTTACCAATGTTGGTGTTGCTCGCCGCCGAGCTCGGGAACCAGCCGACGAAGCCGTTTTCCTGCGAGTACTTGTCGAGGGCGTCCTTGTCCACCGTCACGCCCGGAATGTCGCACTGCACGACGCACTGTGAGCCAGCCCGGCCAGCGAGAACACGCACACACGCACGCGCGCGGGCAGAGAGCGAAGGTGCGGGTAGGAGGAGATCGTAGTGGTGGCGGTGCCTTGTTGGCCAGCAGCAGGATGGGAATGGGTTGGTCGTTGGCCAGCATCACCTTGCTGTTGACGTCTTCTCGCCACTGCAGCGATTAATTCACACAATAAAAGCAGCAACAAAAGGTGAGGCCACGTTGCCGACTGAATGCCCGGCGCACGATTGTACCTTGGCGACGGCCTCGAAGGTAGCCGGCCGCGAGAGATCAAAGACTAGGCGATGGCGATGGTGGAAGTGATGGTGAGACCCAAGGGGTTTTTGTATTTTTGTAATATTATTATTATTATTTCTCAAGTATTTAGCTGTTTTTCTACAATTATTGTAATTTAAAAAAGCTTTAGACCGGGACGGGAGGAAGCGTACCGATGATGGCGGCGATGGCGTACTTGTAGTAGACGCGCGTCATCTGTCCGAACCGCTCGTGCCCCGCCACGTCCTATTCGGGGATAGGGAAATAGGGAAGGAGACCGCGAATGAGCCATCGCCACGCAGCACGACGTGCTTGCAGCTAGAAGATAATTGTCTCCTCTTTGCAAGGCGGACGCACCCAGAGCTGCGGTGGGTTCCATGATGCAAGCCGGCGTCGAGTGATATCAGAAGAGAAAATGTCAGGGGTTGCATCAAAACGCCACAGCACGGGCGACGTTACCTGCAAGCTCACAGTGGTCTTGTCGTCCCATTGCACTTGCTTCACGGCAAAGTCTAACAAAGATGTCAACAACAACACAGACCAACAAAATAGAACGTGAGGTGGAGCTTGCGAACCAACGCCGATGGTGAGCTTGTAGTTGGGCGTGAAGTAGCCTTCGCAGTATCTGTCGCACGGCAAAAGTAATATTAAACTAAAATACTATCCTTGTTTGAATAATAATAATAATTGTGAAATACTGGAGGGTGGCTGGCACCTCTTGATGATGGACGTCTTGCCCACAGCGTAATCGCCGATGACCAAAATCTGAACATAAATTTATCCAGAAAAAAGAATGAGCGAATGCGGGAATTGAACATCTCTGCTGCCGAATCACTTCGAATTTACATAATCTGGCACTTCACATGGTACCTTGTACAAATGCTGCTGCTTGTTTGGAATGGGAGCACCTTCCATCTTTGATTCTCAAAAATTCGAAGGAGACCACGTCTAATTGCTCGCCTTCCTTAAAGATGATGAAGTCTTACGGTTCAGCGACTTCCTCTCTTCCCTAATGTTCAATTTCAACTTGGTAGTTCGCCGAGGTACAACAGTCACGCAACCAGAAAAGGTGAACGAGTTTGTGTATCGCCTCTACCAATTTTCTTATCTTTTGCGCTTTTTCTTCTTGTTAATTAAGAAAAAGAAAAAGAAAATATGCACAAGAGAGAAATAACAGACGCCATTGGAAAAATGACATCGATGGAAGAGGTGGACGTGGGAGTGGACGCCACGGCGACGCGGCTGCGGTCCTCATCGTCGAAAGATGCTGCCACGGTGCGGTCGCTCCTCAAGACTCTGCGCAACAAAAGCATTCGCAGACCCGATCTCGTGCTTGAATTCGCCCCCGTTCTGCTCAAATCGGCGTCCCTCCTTGGGAATGAAGGTTGATTTTGCTCCAATTGCTCTGCCGCCCATCTTCATTTTTCTCAGCTCGCCTTCAGGTCAGTCTGATTTTTCCATTTTACTCGCAGCATGGACCGTGCAGGAGCAGCTCTTTGTAGCGGCGCTTGACTCCAACGACCTAGCCCTCGCCAACGTTCGCTTCTTGCGTTCCTCCACTTGTGCAAGATCGCCATCGAGCCTCACCGACACTCCACCTCTCTGCCCCGCAACAGGAGGTCCTGGCGCGACTCACGGACAAGTTCCCCGGCAGCACCCGCGTGCGTCGCCTCACTGCCATGAAGCTCGAGGCCGAGGGCGACTACGCAGAGGCCATCTCCATCTACAACTCGCTTCTCATCGACGATCCTGCCGACACCGTGCTGCCCTCTCCCTCGCGTTGTTGCTGTTGTTGACACCTCGCGGCTCCTCACCTGTCCCGTTATGTGCCTGCGTGTGTGAGAGCAGGCCACGATGAAGCGCCGCGTGTGCATCTGGAAGGCACGAAAGGAGACCCGGCCGCGCGCCATCGAGGAGCTGAACGACTACCTCAAGATTTTCATGGCCGACACGACCGCGTGGCAGGAGCTGGGCGACCTATACCTCGACGAGCAACAGTATGCCCCCCAAACGTCGTCAGACAACGTCGCGAGCGCTTTGGGCGGGAGTCGACCTCTCTTGCTGACTCGTGTGCGTGTGTGCGTAGGTACGAGTTTGCTGCCTTTTGCTACGAGGAGCTGATCCTCGCCGAGCCGCTCAACCACCACTACATCAACCGATATGCCGAGGCACTCCTTCCAGCTGACTCAGGCGCTTCCTATGCCCACACGCGCGGATGACGCTGACGTGTGCGTGTGCGTGTGCGTGTGCGTGTGCGTGTGCGTGTGCGTGTGCGTGTGCGTGTGCGTGTGCGTAGATCGTGTACACGATCGGCGACTACACCACGGCCAGGAAGTACTTTGCCCACTCGCTCGAGCTCAACCGAGACAGCAACAACCGCGCTCTCTTTGGACTCGCGCTGGTGGCGTTCCCCCCGCCTCCTTCTCGTCTTTCCATGCTCTCGCCTGACGCTTGGCACGACGACACGCGCGCCTGCGTGGTGGCAGGCGTGCAAGGCGCTGGCGTCGAAGAAGGGGGGAGCCAAGCCCAAGGACAACGGAGAGCTGGCGACGCTGGCCGCCGACAAGCTGCGGGCCCACTACAAGTCTGCTGCGCCGGAGCACCTCCCGATCGTCGACGCGGTCCTCTCCAAGCTCCAGCCTTCCTCCTGAGGAGGGGCTCGCTCTTTTTTCAAAGACTTTTTCAACACCAGACAGCCCACTGGGAGCACACGAAGACCTCAGTGGCCTCGGGTGGCGATGCGCGAGACGATGGAGCCCACGATGTCGCTCATCGCCTGCTCGTCTTTGGTGATCTTGTAGTGCTGTGAACGCGGCGTGGCGGTGAAGAGGAGGACGAGGAGAGGGAGCGAGTGAGTCGCGCGTGCGTGTGTGGAAATTGAAAAAGCGGGTGGTGGTGGTGGTGGTGTGATAGACTGAACCTGCAGAGCCTTGGCGAGCACGGTGTGCTTCTTGAAGTGTTCCACTTCGGCCTCCTGTCCCTTCACCAGCGCTCGCAGTCGCTCGATCTGGTGCAGGTCCAGGGAGACAAATTGAGGCGGGAGCCATCCCACGCGCGTGCGCGCGCGGAATGTCTAAAGTGGGCGGCACCTTGGCATCATCAGCGTCGAAGAGGGCGACGAGGAAGTAGTTGTGATGCACGTCCATCCCGAACTTGCGAATGCCCTCGGCGATCTTGCACACGCCACAGCACAATGATGTTATTGTGTTGTTGCTTAGCACAGGTGAATGGAAAAGACGACGTACGTGTTGCACTGCGCCGAGGGCGTGCACGAGCTCCGAGTGTATGTTCTTGGTGACCATCTTGCCTCGCGCCTCTTCCTGCAGCGCCCGGTGCGCTGCTGCCACCACCTGAAACTCGTCCACGATCTGCAGCGATTTATTTTATTTAAATAAAATAAAATATCACGCGATGAAGAACAAGCAACGAATAAAATAATCAAAGAAATAAAAGTTAAGGAAGCCGGTACGAGAGAGGGCGACAGGAACGCCATCTCGAGGCTGCCGTCGCGAATCTGCGCAAGCACCTCAGCGCCGTTTGTGACCTCCGTGAAGAAGAACAGATGAAGCGAACGCTCCGGAAATAGCTCGAATGTGTATCGTTTCATCAGCACCGTATCTACCGCCAAATAAATACAACAAATAATTGTTTCGTTTGAAAGTACCAAATTGTTTTTCGAAACTATTATCTGTGTCGATCTTTTGGCGCGAAAGCGGAAACGAAACACAAAACTTGGCATTTGGTTGTGGTTGTGAATGCAGCTTTCGCCAAGCTTCATTCGAACCGCCTCATAACGCAGCTCGAGGAGATGCAGAAACCGAGCGGTCGGACGGGCGAATTCGTTCCCGGCTTGGGTCAGCTCAGCGAGGAAGAGCTGCTGGCGATGCTCGATCATGATCATAGTTTCGACATGGATGAGAATGGGGAAGAGGAAGATGAACTCGAGCACGAGCGGCACGCCTTCCTCGATGAATTCGACGAGCCTCTCCCATCTCCATCCTCATCTTCGTCGGCAACCAGCAATCCGCTGGCTGCGCGGTTGGGTCTGTCTACCGGCGACAAGGCCGGCATGCAGTCCGTAGACAAGGAGAAGGCCAACAAGATCATCTACGACATGTCCAAGGTAGGCCTTCCCTTTTCTTTCTAATTCCAAGAAATGCACCAATTAATTGGACAACGGTTTTAAACTGATAAATATTAATGTTTAAAATAAAATACAAACTTATCTGTCATTGTTATTGGCTCCAAGGGCTCGAAGTTCTTCAAGAACGAGCAGATGAAGTCAGAACGTGTGGAGAGAGAAGTGCAGCGGATGCTCCTCAAGCTCAAGGAGGTCGAACACCAGGACGACACACTGCTCCTCAAGTCGATCGACGCCAAGCTGGCCACCCTCGAAAGCTCGCGCGACCTCTCGCAGGTCTTCTTTCACATCGACATGTACGCACGCTTATCCACCTCCCGCCCATTGATGAGCCAAGACCACTCTCCAATGACGCCGCCGACGACGACGTTCGCTGGGATACCCCAATTACAGGGATGCCTTCTACGCTAGCGTTGAGATCCGAGACAATCCACACCTGCGCGGT
This sequence comes from Acanthamoeba sp. SK_2022b, assembly GCA_027943245.1. NCBI lineage: Eukaryota > Discosea > Longamoebia > Acanthamoebidae > Acanthamoeba > Acanthamoeba sp. SK_2022b. The sequence continues at coordinate 28,769 of JANDJZ010000210.1, forward strand.
GCGTAAGCCCAGCCCCGAAGTGCAACAAATACCCAATGCTGAGGCTGTGTGCGTGCGTGCGCGTGCAAAGGATTGCCCATCGCCGTGGGCGGTAACTCGATGCTGACCACAGCATCCTACGAGGCGCGCAAGTTTGGCGTGCGGTCGGCCATGCCTGGCTTCATCGCCAAGCAGCTGTGTCCCGACCTCATCATCGTGCCCGTCCACTTTGACAAGTATCGGTCTGTCCTCTCCACCCCCCCCCCCCACAGTCACTCCTCTCTCTTGCAGTCCGTCACCGACGGCATGTCTGTGTCATGCGAACAGGGAGGCAAGCAAGCTGACGCAGGAGGTGTTCGCCATCTTCGACCCCCACTTTCGGGCCTACTCGCTGGACGAGGCATCACTGCACCTGAGCCCCTACCTCGCCAAGCACACAGACGAGTCGCCCGAGCAGGTGGCCGAGCAGGTGCGCGCCATGGTCAACCAGCGCACGCAGCTCACTTGCAGCATCGGTAAGGCCTTCACACGCGGCGACAGAACACGTGCGACGCATGCTCACATGTACACACATATGCACAAGGCATCGCGCCCAATCGGCAGCTGGCCAAGATCTGCTGCGACGTCAACAAGCCCAACGGCCAGTTCCGACTGCAGGCGGATCGCGAAGCCATCGTCGCCTTCCTCAAGGACCTCCCCGTACGCAAGATATCCGGCATCGGCAAGGTACTGGACGACCACCACGACCACGGTGCCCCGCCACCACCGCAACCACCACGCCACAGTCTTGCTCACGCCCAATCGCTTCAACTATGGGTTTGGGTGGTGGGGGGTGGATCTCCATTCATTGTAGGTCACGGAGCAGATGTTGAAGGGGCTGGGCATCACCAAGTGCAGCGATATCCAGGAGAAGCGCGCCATCCTCTTCCGTCTGTTCAAGCCCTCGTCGGCCGAGTTCTTTCTCCGCGCCTCGCTCGGCATCTGGTCGCCCACCTCTGGCGAGGACTCCAGGTGTGCCATCACTCACCTCGCCCGCCTGTAACATGGCTGGCGCAACTCACGCGTGCGAGTGTCCACAGCCCGTCGATGCGCAAGAGCGTGTCGAAGATGCGGACATTTCGGCCGTCGGGCTCGCACGCCTTCCTCATGTCGCAGGCGCGGGAGGTGGCCGAGTCGCTGGCCAAGTCGATGGCCAAGAAGCGCCTGGCCGGGAAGAACCTCGCCATCTACCTCAAGACCGACGAGTTCAAGATGTTCTCCCGCTCCACCATGCTCAACCGGTAGGGCCTCCTCCTCCTCCTCTTGCACATACATCACACATCCCACCACCTCCTTTGCGTGGCGGGATGAGTGTACAGATACGTCAGCTCGTACGATGACATCCTGGCCGAGGCGACGCGTCTGCTGGAGAAGGAGTTTCCCATCACCCTCCGCCTGCTGGGGATCCGCATCTCGCACTTTCGTGAGGAGAAGGCCAACCAGCGCTCCATCTCTTCTTTCTTCAAGGCTGGCTCGCCGCCTCCCTCCTCCTCTTCTGTGACGCCATCAACGTCAACGTCAACATCAACATCGCTCCCAACATCTCCCTCTCGATCGCCGTTCAAGGCTCCTTCTGGGACCTCATCGTCCTCTTCATCTACGACCGCCACTTCGCCCAGTTCGGCTCGACGCGCTTTGTTCTTTGCGGCTTCATCTTCTTCGCCTTCCAGCGCGGAACGCAAGCGGGGCATGAGCGGCGTAGGCGCGCAAGGAGCGGAGACGGGAGTTGGAGACAGCGACGAAGTCGCACCACAGACCAAGCGAGGCAGACAAGATGACGACGCCAGCACAGCACAGCAGGTGACGACGACTACAGCGACGACGCCACCACCAAAGAAGGCGGTGACGCCCAAGCGGGGCTCAGAGAAGAAACGAAAGAGCGAGGGCACCAAGCGAAGGAGGTCGCTCGAAGACAGCGCGCAGCGGAAGCTCACCTCCTTCTTTGCACAGCAGCCAGTCTCGCCAGAGCGAGGCCACACAACCCCCAAGAACAACAGAGGCTCAAACTAAATGTGCCTTAAGGAAATGAATTCAAGGAAGGGAGGAAATGGGACAAGAAAAGCGCAACCAAGTTTGTTGGGTGATCTACGGACAAACGCATCGACAGCGTACAACAGTGATTGAGCAAGGTAGCACCTTCTCCCTTGCTTTCACGTTGCCATACTAAAAAATGAATTTCTGCAGGTTTAGGCACAAATAGAAAGAAAAAATGAATCGAATTCGGCATCACAAGCTCGTGTTGTTGGGTGAATCTGGCGTGGGTAAATCTACTCTCGTGATTCGCTTCGTGAAGGGCAAGTTCAACGAGTTTCAGGAGAGCACCATTGGAGGTATTGCCCCCCCCCCGGGTCTGCCTCGCGCTCCTCGTGGCTGAGCCTGCTCCCTTCCTCCCTTTTCGGATGCATGGGCTGCAGCCGCCTTCTTGACCCAGACTGTGGTCGTGGACGACACAACCGTCAAGTTCGAGATCTGGGTTTGTTCAACCTCCCATCCACTCTACACATCCATCTTCTTGAGCTCATGCCTCACCACCACCCGCAGGACACGGCCGGCCAAGAGCGCTACAACAGCTTGGCGCCCATGTACTACCGGTACCGCTACATGCCCCCCTGCTCGTCTCCTCTCTCCTTCTCTGACTCTCCAATGTTGTGCGCGCGTGGGACAGCGGCTCGCACGGCGCGATCGTGGTGTACGACATCACGAGCAGCACCTCGTTCGAGCGGGCCAAAATGTGGATCAACGAACTGCGGGAGCACCTCGGCCGCAAGGTGGGTCCCGCCACCTCTCCTCCCCCCAACGTTTGCATTGTTCTGACGATCATCGATGTCCGTTCATGGTGGGCGCAGGTCGTCATCGCGTTGACGGCGAACAAGTCCGACTTGGCCGAGTTCAGACAGGTCTCCACGTACGTGCACACACGCACGCACCGCACACATCACACACGCCAGACACGCACGCAACAAAACACGTGAGCTGTCATTTTAAAGCAATCGATTGGATGGGCGCAGTGAGGAAGGCCAGGCGTACGCGGCCGCACAGGATCTCCTCTTCTTCGAGACCTCTGCCAAGAACGCAAACAACGTGAACGAAGTTTTCCTCGCACTGGGTACACCTCCCAGCTCTCTCTCTCTCAACACACACACCTGCGCTAAGGCTGATGATTTCATCATGCAACCACCAGCGCGTGTGATCCCAACGAGAATGGAGCGAGACCTGGAGACGCAGTCAGCCGAACTCAAGGCCAAGCCTCTCAACCTCACCCAGCCCCCGACCCAGCCCCAAGAGGGCGGCTGCTACTGCTGACACGTCGACAGCAGACAACAGCACGCCTCTACTTGCACCTTCTTCTCTACTTCTACTGCTACTTGGTCGTCATTCTCTCGTTTTCTCTGTGTGTGCCGCGCGAGTCTCTGCCAGTCCAAGCCGAGCTTCCACGCACCGTGACCGTGTACACACCTCTCTACTGTGAATAGACTTCTCTTCGTCATGTTGTCTTGTGTCGGGATATATCCCGGGTTATCGCCATCCGCGACGAGAGGTTGAAGAGACCATACGCACAACTCCCAACGCCACGACCAAGACCCTGTTACGAAGATGCTGCTCCAGAAGCTGGGAGCGTTGCTCTTGTTGGCGATGACCCTCGGGGCGCTGTTATGCTCGGCGCAGACCCAACTTTCCTCACCCCCTAATCTCTCCTCAGCCGGCACTACAGGCAATACCAGGCCCCTTCTACTCCCCGACCAAGACGTACCCAGCTGCGAGGTACACATAATCTTTCTTTCGCTGGCTGTACCGAACCTACACCTGCGCTTGTGTAGGTGCGGTAAGCAAACATAAATAAGGGTAAATTCAATTCTTATTTTTACACTTACCTTTTTACACGTTTCTCTTTCCTTATCTGCGCTACTTGCACTGGGCTGTTATTGGATTGAGTGTGGTATCTCAAAGACTGAAGCGAGTGTGCTTGTCTGCTCAATACACAGGATGAGCCGATCAAGAACCTCCCTTTCTGCAACACCAGCCTCCCGGCAGGCCGACGCACGGACGACCTCGTCTCCAGACTCGTACTGGCCCTCATTGCTGCCTCTCGCTGTATTGGTGGTGTGGTGGCCTAAGCCAGCATGGCTTTCCAGAGTTTAGACCAGCTGTACGGACAGATGGGTAACCAGGCGCCCGCCATCGCCTCGCTCGGCATCCCTGCATACAATTGGGTAACGAGCGCCTCTCCCCAACACGCGGCGTCTTCTAGCTGCTGACAGACGCTGTGTGTGTGTGTGTGTGTGTGTGTGTGTGTGTGTGTGTGTGTGTGTGTGTGTGTGTGTGTTGCAGGGAACTGAATGCCTGCACGGAGTGGCGACCCCATGCGGCACAAACTGCCCCACCTCCTTCCCCGCTCCGTGTGCTCTCGGCGCCGCCTTCAACATGAAGCTGGTGCATCACCCTTTTCCTGTTATTCCCTAGCTCGTGAGGCCACACTCACATCGCCGTACGGTTTCTGCGTGGACGTGCGCAGATCCACCGGATGGCGAGGGCCATCTCCAACGAAGCTCGAGCTCTTAACAACGAGGGCGTGGCCGGACTCGAATTCTGGGCGCCCAATATCAAGTACGCTGCACATGGCACTCCCACGCACGCCTTCCGTGATATGAGCTCACGTAACCACGCACAGCATCAATCGAGACCCGCGCTGGGGTCGCAACATGGAGGTGCGCCGTTTCTCACGCGGCAGTACGATCTGCTTCAACTCACCGTGGTCGTACGGTGTGTGTGCTTGTGAGTGGTGTTCAGGTGCCTGGCGAGGATCCCTTCCTGACCGCCCAGTACGCGGCCAATTTCATGCGAGGCCTGCAAGAGGGCGAGGACCCTCGCTACCCGCAGGTGTGTGTCGGCGGCTCTCTTATAATGTGACTCGCGCTTTGCGTTGCGCTGCGTTACAAAGTGTTTTGACACCCCCTGGTGTCGCACACGACGCCCTGGCCAACAACACCCCCCCAGGTGGTGGGCACGTGCAAGCACTTTGCGGCATACTCGCTGGAGGCGTGGAAGAACTATGACCGCTACATGTTCGATGTACGTGTGTTTTTTCTCCGTTTCCCCGTCCTCCATGTCCAGCGCGCTCATCTCACACTTTTTCTCTCGGGCGTGTCGTGCCGTGGTAGGCGATCGTGAGCGACTACGACTTTGTTGATACCTATCTCCCTGCCTTCCGAGGCTGTATTGTCGAAGGCCGCGCACGCTCCGTCATGTGCTCCTACAACGCCGTGCGAGCCCCCCCCCCTCACTTCTCCCTTCTCCCTCACCTCATGGCGTGGATCGATTCGTGTGGGTGGGCGACACGCAGGTCAATGGGATTCCCTCGTGCGCGAACGACTTCCTGCTCCGCACGATCCTGCGCGACAGCTGGGGCTTCGACGGCTACGTGGTGTCCGATTGCTACGCTATCTCTACAATTTACAACAACCAGTGCCCACGCCCTTACACTCTCTCCTCTGAATTCAATCGTGGCCGGGGCGCTGTGCGGCGTGCATCTTATAGAGCCCTCGTGCGCGCGTGCCAGCCACTACACGACCACCCCGGAGGGGGCTTGCGCTGTGGCGCTGCGTGCTGGCACTGACCTCAACTGCGGCGACTTCTACCAGACTTACCTGGATAAAGCCCACGCCGAGGGGAGAGTCACTGGTACTAACCGACCTAACACCACACACACACACACACACACACACACACACACACACACACACACACACAGAAAACACACACAGAAAGAGAGAGAGAGAGAGAGAACAAGACGTGCGTGTGTCTTATTAAAGAGGGACACGCGCAGAGCATGAACTGCGTCAGGCGGTGAAGCGCTTTTTCCGTCAGCGCTTCGAGCTGGGTGTGTGGGACCCGCCCAGCGCCCAGCCCTACAAGCAATTCCCCCCGTCCTTGGTCGACTCCCGCGAACACTCAGAGCTCGCCCTCCAGGTAAGTCTGTGGCCATGTCCGTGTCGAACCTTGCCACTCTCCTTCCGCGCATGTGCCCACGCGCACGGTTGTGGTGTGAGCACGTCAATGACGCCCGGTGCCCGGCAGGCGGCGCGCGAGTCAATGGTGCTTCTGCAGAACCGGAAGGGCATTTTGCCGCTCAGCAAGAGCGTGAGGCGGGTGGCCGTCATCGGGCCCAACGCCAACGCCACCGACACCATGCTCGTGCGCCTCTTGCCCCCCTCCCCCATCGGCCAATGGGCTGAAGGTCGGGTTGCATTCTTACATCGACACGCATGGTCCAGGGCAACTACTTTGGGTGGAGGTGCCACGATGGCACGTACAGCTGCATGACATCGCCCTACCTGGCCATCAAGGCCAAGCTCCCGAACGCCCTCGTCACCTACCACCTCGGTACTCGGCGGGTGTCACTCTACGCGCACGAGCTACACCCCTCCGCCCCCCTACTGACCCGATCTGATGCCCCTCCCTGCTCTCACCCCTTCCTACAGGTTGTGAGGTCAACAGCACGATCAGGTCAGGCATTCCCGAAGCCGTCAAGGCCGCCCTCGCTGCCGGTACTGCTCCCCTCGCTCCGGCTGCCGCGGCCCTGCAATCGCGGGCGTTGGCTCACTCACGCGTTCTGCCACGTGGGTCGTCGCGGTGGCTGGGAAAGATGTGGCCATCGTGGTTCTGGGTCTAAACACGTCCGTGGAGAGAGAAGGCACGGATCGCGTCGACATCACCCTACCGGGCGTGCAGGATGAGCTCATCAAGGCCATCGTCGCCACAAATACTCCCACCGTACGGTGCCCACAAGACACGCAAATTCTGTCGAACGAGTTTGACGACGATACACGGGGGGGGGGGGACACGCCACGCAGGTGGTGGTGATGATGCACGGCGGCGCCGTGGCGATCGAGTGGATCAAGGACAACGTGGACGGAATCGTCGATGCCTTTTATCCGGGCGAGAACGGCGGCCTTGCCATCGCCGACGTGCTCTTTGGCGACTACAACCCCGGCGGTACGTGTGTCGTGTGTCTTTGTGTCGAGTGTCGACTCAAACGACAAGGCGTCCCGTTGCAGGTCGCCTGCCGGTGACAGTGATGCCGGCCAACTACGTGAACTTGGTGCCCCTCACCAACATGAGCATGCGCGCGGGCGGCAACAATCCCGGCCGCACCTACCGCTACTACACCGGCCCCGTACTCAAGCCTTCCCCCAATCCGCTAACGGCAACTGACCGGTCGCCCTCCGGCTACGGCTTATAGGCACCGCTGTGGGAGTTTGGGTTTGGTCTGAGCTACACCACCTTCACGACCAACTGGCTCTCAGAGCCGCAGCCGAGCGTGCTCAAGTCCAACGGTGCCAGTTTCTCCCTCTCGCCTACACACTTGGCGCGCGATAGCGTTCACGGCCGAATCAAATGCGATCTCTCGCGCACGCACGCACGCACGCACACATACACACACATACACATACACGCGCGCATCGGTGGCAGGTTTAGCGAGGGACGAGTCGATTGCGTATCGCGTGCTGGTTACCAACGTGGGGCCCGTGGCCGGAGACGAAGTGGTGCTGGCCTTTGTCACGCGCACCAGCACCGAGAACGGGCCGCGGAAGCAACTGTTCGCCTTCGAGCGAGTCCATCTTGCGCCTGGTGGATGCCCCCCCCCCCAATTCCACCAACCCTCCGCCTCAGTCTATTAACGTGTGGTCGACCTCAGGCGAGTCGAAGGAGGTATTCTTCAACGCGGGACCCGACGTCCTGGCGACCGCAGCGGCAGAGGGTCTGAGCAAGGTCGTCCACCCAGGCACCTATCAGGTTGGCCCCCTCTTCTCTTCTGCACGCGCACACTCGACACGCACAAGCGCGCTAACGAAAGAGAAACAACAACCCTGCGGCGGGCAAAAGGTGGAGGTAGGCGTGGGCGAGGGCAAGCTGGTCCATCGCGTCGAGGTCGTCGGGCCCTCGTTCGCCTCCCCCGCCTACTAACTTGGTCGGCAAACCAAAAAGTTGTGCGGCGTTTACAAACTGTGGAATGAGGGAATAAAGATGACGTCTAACCACGAGGGATAATATCGCGTCACTATCACAGGCTGCACGCATATCGATTGGTCGTGAATTTCTGCAGACAGATCTGCTTGGTTGCGCAGCTGCGGAGGATAAAGGAGCTTCGCCGGCCAATAAGAGGACATCCTTAATACGTGATATCCCCAGCTGCATCATAAACATCCGGTTGCAGCAATGCGGTGAGGTTGCACAACGTGCGGGAGAATTTGGGATTAGGAAAGGCTACCGCGGAGTTAACGCCATTGGCTGGAGCCGCCTTTAATGCTGTCCGAGCCGATCACAACCAGTCGCATTTTCACCTCTCCGCGCGTACACACCATGTCGCGCTTCGGCTTCCTGCTCCTTCTTGTGCTCACAGTGGCCACCTACCTCATCTCTACTGGTACCACTACACCACCAAAGATTAGAGATGAATCTCTCTCCCTCTTACTTGAGCGATCCATTCGGCAACTAACCATTTCGCTCATTCGATGGATGCATCATCATTTTTTGGTCGATGCAGGAGATGGCGCAGTGAACTTCGGTTACCCCGATCGCTGCTTCTTTACCGTCGGCAAGTCGGCCCAAGGCGCCTGGTGGTTCATCGACCCCAAGGGAGCCCGCTTCTTCTCGAACGGCGTGGATGTGGTCAACTATGGCGGAGACAGAAGTACTTCCGGTACGGCTACTCGCTCGCTAGTGTACGCACTGCACTTGTCAATTAACGCATAAAATGATTGCCAGGTGTGTCTGCGTACAACAACGCTGTGAAGGCCAAGTTCGGCAGCCAGTCGGCATGGGCCGACTCAGTTGTATCTCGCATGGCGTCGTGGAAACTTAACACTATGGGCGCCTGGTGTGACTCCGTGGCGATCTCCAAGGGCATGCCCTACACCAGAGCCCTCAGTTTGGGAAAAAACTTCGGCACCTGGGCGAACGGTATGTTCCCCGACGTGTTTGATCCGGCCTGGGAGACCCGAGTCAACAGCCTCGCCATGTCGGGATGCTCGCCCTATCGTGCCGATCCGCTTTTGATTGGCTACTTCGTTGACAATGAGGTACGTTCAAGGAAAGAGTTCCTGTCTTATATTTTTATTTTTTTTATCATCAATGAGTGTGAGGCTGACATCGCCCTCACCTTTTGCACGACAAGATGTGGTGGGGTGACGACTGGCGTTTGTCGGGTAGCATTCTGGACAGGATGCTCACCGGACTTAGCGCTACATCGCCCGGCCGCGTGCGTGCTGTGTCCTTCCTGAAGAGCAGGTATTCGACCATTGCTTTGCTCAACAAGGCCTGGTATGACAACCATCTCCACCTACTGTTTTTTCCCTCTCTCTTTTCGCTAATCATGTTCACATTGCGAAGGAACACGACTTACACGAGCTATGATGCCATCAATACTCTTCCCAAGGCCTCCACCACGCACACCACTGACTCGTCAGACTTCGCCTACATTGCCGCCAGCAAGTTCTTCAACGTTACATGCACCGGTATGCAGTGTTTTCGTTCATTGTTTGCGTTTCGCGGAGACCTGCTGATTTCTCATGTGATGGGATGTTGTGTCAGCCATCCGCAAGATTGACCCGTACCACATGATCTTGGGCGCCCGGTTCGTGGGCCAGCCAATCAATGCCGTGCTCAGGGCCGCAGCGGAGTGGAACGACGTAATCTCGATCAACTCCTACCCCAGCCCCCCCGAACGCAATGGCCCCCCGATGTCACGCATCGCGGCCATCTATGCCGCCACGAACAAGCCGATCCTCATCGGTGAGTTTGCCTACAAGGCCAACGTACGTTCTCCCTTCAGCAACGTAACTCCGAGCCGCTCGGTTACCCTAATCTTTTATTTGTACTTCAAACAACAGGACTCGGGACTTCCGAACACCAAGGGAGCTGGTCTCACTGTGGCCACCCAGGCTCAGCGTGCTCAGGGCTACAAGAACTACACCACCACTCTCGCCCCGCACCCAGCCTTGGTCGGCTTCCACTGGTTCCAGTGGGTCGACCAGCCCTTCGATGGCCGTGAGAGCGATGGCGAGAACAGCAACTTTGGTCTTGTCAACAAGAACGGTAATTCACGACAACATCAATCAACCAATCGAGTCCATACTGGATGGACAAACGCTCAGTAGACTCACTCTACTGTTATGCTTCCTCTATGCTGTAATGCGCAGATGTTACCTACACAGAGCTGGTCAACCAGATGACGACGACCATCCCGACGCTCTCGACTTTGCACGAAAGCTCCACTACGGGCCTTGCGGCCGCCAAGTGTTACGGTACGTCATCCTATTCTGGCTGTTACCTGTACAACTCATTCATCGACGGCTGAACTGACTGTCGGAACACCCACCACTTAGCCTCGCTGACGTGCCCGAACAGCTGCTCCGGCCACGGCTGCTGCAACACCAAGACTGGTGTGTGCAAGTGCGACACGGGTTTCAGTGGTGCGGACTGCTCCACCGACGCTTGTACGTCCCACCTATCCACGTTTCACCTCTGAGATCGTCGCTCATCTCACCCAACCCTGCCCATCATGCGTCCCAACAGCCCAACTGCAGGTCAACTCGTTCGGTAGCTCGCTCGATACCACCATGTGGCTTGTGAGTACCTCGGCCTCCAACCCCAGCGAGGCCAATCAGGCCGACAAGGTATCGACCTCGTCCAACCAGCTCAAGCTCTCCATCGCGCCGTGTACCACTGCTTCGTCCTGCAGCGGCAAGAACTTCTCGGCTGGAGCGGTCTTCACCCAATCCTCGAGCTTCGGCTACGGCATTTACACGGCCTTCTTCAAGGCTCCTGCCACCAACGGCTTCACTGCTCAGTTTTCGGTGTGTCGTCTCTTCCTCACTCGATCGAGTCAATCTTCACTCACCCGTGACGTGTGTGTTCTAATAGCTGAATAGTCGCACCTCGTCTCTCGACGCGATCACCCTACGCGTCCGCGCCAACCAGGGCTCTCCAGACGGCGGCACGCTGGACTACTACAACAACGGCGTGTACAAGTATCTCAAGTGGGTCGGCAGTCTCTCCTTCGGCAACCCGTCGACGGGCTTCCACAACTACACCATCCACTACATGCCCACCTACTTTGCCTACTACACCGACGGAGTCCTGCTGGCCAGGTACGATTCTACGACCGCCACGGCTGGCCTGCCCAACGCCACCATGGCCATCACGTTCTTCATCACGGCTACCAACACGTCGCCCAAGGTGAGCGATGCCATGTATGTCAAGTCGGTGTCCTACACGCAAGTGGGAGGCACCAAGGCGACGTGCTAGAGGATGGCGCCGCACAACCGAGCGTGGCCAATGCGTTGGGAATGGGAAACTCACTCGAAGTATTGATGGACCCTTTCACCCACGGTGTAAAAACCAGCAATTCAACTCACAATCAGTTACCTATGATGATTCTAAACATGTGTTGTTAAGTGGATCAACAACTTGTGGCTGGTCAAATGGCCCTCTGACTTTCGCATGTGCTGTGTCAATTGTTTTCTTTTGCCTTTTTCGCAGATTAACCAACCTGCCATGTGAGCCTGGGTCGCGTAATAATAATGTGGTTGGGGTGCACTCACCCAATCCTGGAGTTGGTGGGCAAGGTGGGGCGCCAAACCAGTGCCAACTTTAATTCACTTACAACATAGCACTCAACACAGCCTGGAGGTAGAGAGATCCACTGCGCCAGAGGTTGATCTTTTTACACCCTTCCCACTAGTTCCTGCTGAAGCCATAGGCAAAACGAAAAGACAGAATGACCAAAGCAGCAGGGATGATTCAGTCCGGCAGCTCCTCTTCACCACACATCACAACCTGCTATCTGGTCAAGTGTGGTGCTGATGGCCTTCTTGGGGTTTATGCTTGCCGGCATATATGATGCACCTCTGTCACCACTAAAATGCCTGCCATCTGGTCATGTGTGGGCATGTGATGTGGTCTTCTTGGCATTTCTCTCTGCTCTACCAGCATGTACACATACACAATGCACCTCCTTCACCACAAAAAAGCCTGCAATTTGGTCATGTGTGGGCACGTGATGTTGGAGGTCTTCATGACATTTATGCTTGCTTTACTATCATGTACACAATGCTCATGCACCTTCTTGCCCACAATTACAGAGCTAGCACAATAACAACATAGACAGAAGATGAGCTCCTAGGCTTCTGCAGCAGCAGTGGAGAAGGCCTCCTCTGCTGCTATCTTGGATTCACTGCTCTCCTGGCAAATACCTAGTAGAGGGACCAGAGTGTTTTCTTGTCCAGCAGGCAGCACTGGGCAGTGTGAGCTTCTTGATAGGCCTCCATGTAGGCATGAAGCTGTTCCTCTACGTTGTTCCAGTAGCTGGTCAAAACCATCCAGAAGTCCTCTGCAAGAAAGGTGGAGGAGAGTGTTGGAATGTACCTGATGTACATTGGGTTGGAAAAACAACATGAGATTATGAAGTCCAGATGCCAAAAAAGAGTAATAACGAACCTGATGTGCATTGGGACAAACACAGGGCATGCTTTGCTAGTTGCTTCTGGAAGCCACTTCAGGTAGTGGGCAAGAAGCTGCTTCATCTGCTCCCCACTGAGTATTCAAAAGCACAAAGCATTGTTGTTGAGCTTGCAGATGTACCTGTATATGGATCTGTTAAAAACAACCAGTTTTTGTTGTACATTATTTCATCTAACCAACTGGACTTTCACCTACACCTTGCAGCCCTTTTGCACTTTACTTGGGAGATTTCCTGTGGTTTGATTTTGTGGTGTTTGTGTACATTAACCAACCTTCATTCCACCTTTTTTCTAACACACCACCTTCCTCTATCACCAAATAAGGTCCAATAATCGTTACAATTGATATCACGTTAGCACCTCATTATAGGTTTTTTTTGACCAAAAGCTATCTGACAGAAATGAGACACTGACCAAGTGGACCAACTGCACAGACATTGTAGAATTTGGAGAAGAGTACCTTAGGTTAATATGGTGGCTCTCCTGTGCTAGCACATCTGTAGTAATCATCTCATGTTCAAGAATATAGTGTAGTAAACACGCAAGCGCGTGTAGAGGAACTTCTTCCTTTGGCCTCTCGGATTTCAGGGAGAATTATGACAGCTGCTGTCGCCATTGGTACGATGTAGTAGGGATTTTTACCTCTCTGACTTTTAAACGCGTGTGAGGTAGCACAACCTCCCCAGCATAATGTACACCCACATGGCTCTCGCGCTGTGATTGAATCGAGATAGTGGCCCGCGGGCTCTCGTTTCACCCCAACCATCGAGCAGGACTCCTATCGCAGCTGGGCGCGCCCACACTTGAGCAAGCTCGGTAGGCACTGGACGAACACCTGCATTCTTCTGACCAACATCTAAGCACAACATCACCCCTCCATGGCCGATGTGGCCAAGTTCGAACGTCGTCTCCACTCTTGCCAGGTCATCCTCTGGTGCAGAGACTCTCCTCTTCCAACTATTTTAAAACTCCACTTGCTTCAGCTTCTTGCTGACCTTTGCTTGTGTTAGGCTGAAGCAGAGCTACGAACCGGTCGACATCCATAGCGAGACAGAGGCCTTACTCAAGGAGAGCGTCTACGCGCGCTACGTGCGCATGTGCCGCCGAGACAGGCCGCACTGTATCGAAGGGCCTCTCTTCTCTAAGGCAGTGGTGGGCAAGATGGTCAAGCGGGCCTTCCCCCACGTCAGGTCGCGGCGGCTCGGGATCACGGGCAGCATCAAACAGTACTACGTGGGGCTTCGACTACTGGCTCAGTCGGCCCCACCTTCTCCGAGAGCTTATCTCTCCCACTCGCCCCCCTCCATGCCTCTACTTCAGCTCCCACCCTCTGCGTCCAGCTCTCCTTCTTCTCCTTCACCACCCTCGTCGCGTTGGCCTTCTACGAGCGTCCCCAAGCCCTCGTCAACTTCAGCCACTTGGTCTGTCTGTGCACAGACCCACCTTGCTTGCGCAGAGCTGGACGACGCAACCGTGGCCAGTAGGCTGCAGGATATGCTTGTGGACTGGGATGGCCTCTATCATCAACCCGAGCAGGCACACAGGGGGTCGATGGGGTGGGCAGAGGCCATCATCTCACCCCTCAATGTACATATGTAAGCTTTCTTTGATGTCAAATAACCAAGATGTACATTCTAGGCTACTGGAAATTAGGGCTGAGGGAGCCTTAATCAGGAGAGCGCGTTCCGTATCTTCCACCCACGGCTTGCCATACACACATGATGTGATTAGTATGTCGGAACGCGCGTGCGGCGGTTTTTACCTCCTTGCGAACGACATCAAATGGCAGGAGATACGTGAGCGCCGTGATATTCCCTCCAAGCGGCGTTGACAGTGAGCAACTGCACCTTTTCGATTGACTGCGCGAGATTTGGCAAAGTTGGGGAGCGATTTCGCGAGGTGCATGCCTTTGGACATCCCACTCGCACTGCACATGTACTTGACGAACGGAGCTAGCACAACTGAAACGAAAGCTACATGCCTCCCAGGTGGCGCTGCGGTGCGTGTTCCTCCTCTCCTAGTGACTCTCTGCTGAGGGGCTCTGCCAGGCTCAAGCATACATTCGAAGCTGCAAGAAGGACCGTCCAAGCACCGGAGTGAGGAAGAGCACCGTATACGAGGTCTATCTCGACATGTGCCTCATCAGGGAGCGGCGGTCGATCACCTTCATGAAAGCTGATGATCGACGCCTCCCCGAAGGTGGGCACAGGAGCGGTTTGCCAGGTGATCCATTTCTTCAGCGATAGCGACCACCATGAGCTGCTGGAACGAAAAAGGCTGTGACAAGGACCTCGAGAAGCTGCTGCGGGCCGACATGGAGACCTAGGGCCAGGACGGGCAGCTCTGTGGAGATGGAGGCGTGATGTGCGCAGTAGAGGTGGGGACATGTGCTACCGCAGGGTAAGTCAACTGAATGTCCCCTTTTTGTATGCGTGCTTAGCATGCTTTGTGCCTCATGGCACGCGAGTGCAAGAGTCTGGAATGATGGTTACCCGCAAAGGGAGTTGGATGCACCAAACAGCTACTTGAACTGCTCCGCTCCGCATTGACCAACAAACGCAACTGATGGCCGACCTCTCACAACTCGAACGAAAGCTACACAGTTGCCAAGTACTGCTCTGGTACGCCCTCATGCAGCCAGGCGCTCGAGAGCAACACAAACTCACGTTGGAGCAGGCTCAAGCGGTCCTATGCAGTCGATGGGGAGGTTGATGCAGTAGATGGCCTACCCTGTATCAGCAAAGGCAGCGTGTACGCGGCCTATTTGGAGATGTGCCATACGGAGGGATGGCCTACATTGTTCACGCGAGCCGTGGTGGGTAAGATGGTCAAACGCGCCTTCCCTCTCGTCCGCACCAAAAGATATGGACCACGGGGTCAGGTCGTCCAACACTACACCGGGCTTTACCAGCTCCGCAAGCACGAGTTTCATCAGCCGAGCGAAGAAGTGAGGCCGAATTCTCACTACACAACGAGCCCAGAGCTTTGCCCTGAGTGCCACAGGCTGGCCCCTGATACACTTGATGGCATGGCTCCCGTACCATTACTGCAGCATCGGTGAACAGACCAACGGGAAGACTTGGCGGAATAGACAAGATGCTTTTATTTACTCCTTCTTGGCGTAGACGTCGCGGGCGAGGTAGGCCTTGATGCGCTCACGGGCAGCGATGCCTTCGTAGTAGGACTTAATGGTGGGGTATCTCTCCATCACCTCCTTGCTGCCCTCCACGCGAGCGTAGATAAGGCCCAGCGTGGTCCACAGGCTCACATCAGCATAGCTCAGCTGCATCGGTCAGGAATACGTCAGCACATACAGTTACGTAAGGAAGAGTTGCTGGCGGGAGAGGCGCACCTTGGAGCCCACGAGGAAGCCGGTGTTGCCATTCTGCTCGAGGAGCTTGGCGAAGATGGCCAGCTGGGCAGGAAGGTACTCGTTCAGCAGCTGAGCGATGGCCGCGGCCTTCTGGTCCTCGGGAGTGCGGAAGGCGACCTGGATCAAGCGGGTCCTGAGGTCGATCACGCCCTCGGCCGCCTGGTCAATGAGCGCAGCTTCGTTGGCGCTGTCGCCGTTGTAGCCATGCTGGCGAGCCAGATGGCGGAGGATGGCGGCGCTCTGCGCGAGCTTCAGGCCCGAGGGCTCATCATAGATGGGCAGCTGTCCGAACGGAGCCTTACCTATGCCCGCTTGGTAAGTAAACTATCTCACTGACTGCAGTGCGCTGGCACTGACCGTGAAGGGAGAAGGGGGCAGTACCAGCGGCCTGGTACTGGGGCTTGGACTCAGCCCAGTTAGTGAGAGCGACGAAGTCGTAGTCCACACCAGCGTCCTCAAGGAGGATTCGGGGGGCTTCGCCGAGGCCGGCAAGAGAGAAGTAAGTGAGGGTGGGCTTGGTCACGGTCGAGCTGGCCATTTGTGTTGTTTTTGTGTGTGCGTATGTGTCTGCGTGTGCTTGATATGGTGGGATCAGGCACCATTTTATACCAGGCATCGGCGCGGAACTGCAAGAATTCTCCGATAACGGCGATAGCGTTCAATATTGCGGCATGTTGCGCAGCTTGCCATTGGTCACGTCGCATTTCTCATTATGGCGAACAACATCAATGACCCGATAGCGGCGTTACGTCAGTCCATCCCGTTTTGGGTTGTGTCATCAAACTATGCGCCAGACACAGGCCTCCTCCTGTCGACGAGTGGAGCGCTACGGAGAGCTGCGCACGACGGCGTGGGGGCAACAACGGCGCACAGCACCACGCCGACCGCGTACCGCCGACGGTGATTCGAGAATGCCACCACGCTCTCTCCGGCGGCCACCGCCGTGCGCGGCGGCTTGGCAGCTTGCTCCTCCTGTGCCGCAGCTTGCTGTGGTTGGCTATTTTATTTATATATCAAAAATGGACCAGTGAATGCATGAATGAGTGTTATACACTGTGCGCTCTGCCCCCAGTGTGGCTGTGTGGGTGCCGAAGGTTGTGAATGGGATCGGGGATCCGGAAGCTCGGGGGCTCGGGGGAGGAGAGACTCGGTCATCAGTTCCTTCCCTTGACGACGTTGAGCGGCAGGAAGGCCTTGAGGTGTGTCGTGCCAAA
The DNA here is from genome assembly GCA_027943245.1 of Acanthamoeba sp. SK_2022b. Taxonomy (NCBI): domain Eukaryota; phylum Discosea; order Longamoebia; family Acanthamoebidae; genus Acanthamoeba; species Acanthamoeba sp. SK_2022b. Next base: position 45,895 of record JANDJZ010000210.1, read on the forward strand.
GGTGGCTTTGAGGTTGAACTCCAGGGCCAGCTCGTGCTTGAGCTCGTCCGTGGACTCGGTCACCGACGTAGGGATGGTGAACGGCACGTCTGCAGCCCCAGCACCAACGCGTGCGTTGTGTCAGGCACACGTCCCGTTGCACCACACCCCCCAGACAGCCAAGAGAAAGTTGTGTGTTGTGTGGCCTCATACTCTTCTCGATCTGGGTGTTGGCCTTGACGGGGAAGGTGCCGTCGCTCACGTCGTTCTGCTTGGAGCGCGTCACCTTGATCTTCTTGCCCATCTGGTGCGTTTCTTGTACGAATATTCGGCAGCTCTTGAGGTCCTTCGACGACTGGTTGTTGATTTTGACTGGGAGACAGCGAGGCGTGAGCCCAACTACGTCGACAAAAAAACGTCAAAGCCAAACAGAGAGGTAAACATTTACCGGTGATGAACAGGTCGGCGCCGGCGCGCCAGGCGGGCTTCTTGGGGATGGCGCACTGGATGTGCACGAACTCTGGCTTCCGGAACGCACGCTTGATGGTCTTGGTGATCTCCGTGATCTCCTGGCCTCGCGCGATGTAACTAAACACTCGCAATCTCCGTCAGCACACACACACACACACACACACACACACACACACACACACACACACACACAACGCAACAGCGGAAGGGCGGGACAGACCTGGTGGTTTCGATGGTCTCTTCGTCCTCCTCTTCGTTGTCGTCCGAGTCCTCCTGTTGCCTCGCGACGGGCTCGTCGGCGTAGTCGACGGTGTCGTCCACGTCCTGACCGTCGTCGCCCTCCTCCTTGGGCATGGTCTCCAGGAGGGCCTTGAGTCGCTTGGCCACCTCCTTGAACTCCGGTCGCTTGGGCGGCTCGAACGCCGCGCAGTCACAGAGTAGCTTCCACAGAGGCTCGGGCGTGTCCTGCGATCGCAGTCGATCGTCAGCATGCATGTGTTGTGTGTGTGTGTGTGTGTGTGTGTGTGTGTGTGTGTGTGTGTGTGTGTGTGTGTGTGTGTGTGTTGTCGCGTACGGGGGGGATGGTCTGCTTCATCTTGACGGCGTCCCAGGCGTAGGCGTCCTTGAGCTTGCGCGGCGGCGGCTTGTCCCGCACCAGGAGCTCGTAGAGCACCATGGCGTAGGAGAACACGTCGGCGGATCGGTCGTAGGGGTCCTGCATGGCCACCTCGGGCGCCATCCACTCGTTCGTGCCCACTGCATGCAGAGAAACACACGAGCGCGCGAATGCGGAGTGGAAAGAGGAAGTGATGGGGCGGGAGCGGAGAGCGAGAGGTGAGGGCCACGCCAGGTGAATCGAATTGAAGTGGAGTAGCGGAGGAGTGGTGTAGTGAACGAGTGAATACGGAGAGGTGGAGGGAGACGAGCGATACATACGAACTGACGTAGTACGCGGGGAAGAGAGAGAGAGAAAGGAAGAGACACCACAAGAGGAAGGAGAAGAGGAGAACGACATAAGAAGTGGCGGCGGCGGCAGCGGCGAAGACTTCGAATTTGGACGCAGAAGAGAAAGAAGAGAGAAGGGGCCACGGCGTGGATGGGGAAGGCGAGAGAGGGAGAGGGAGAAAGAGGGAGAAAGGAAAACTCGTTACCGGTAGTGATGTACTGGTCCTTCTGGGTGGGCGAAGTACGCGCCAGACCGAAATCGCACACCTTGATGCGACCGTTGCCTCCGATCTGGACACCAATTTCAATAAACATGAGGAAAAATTAAAACCAGACCGAGAACTTGAGCTGCTACGAGGTCCAAACCAATGCTTCCCAGCCCGGGAGCAAAGCGTACCAACAAATTGGGAGATTTGAGATCTCTGTGCATAATGTTCTTGTGATGGAGGTACGTCATTGCCAGCGCGACATCAAGGGCATATCGAACCCTGCAATTGGACAAGGACAAGTTGACATGGTTAGTCCTTAATTGCCACCTTAGGAGAGGGGAGGAGTACCTGAGGGTCCAGGAAAGGGGCACGCTCTTCTCCTTGAGCTTCTTGCGCAGGTTGCCGCCGGTGACGAACTCAGTCACGATATACACGTCGTTGTTGTCTGTGCAGATGCCCATGAGTTGCACGATGTTGGGATGCGTGAGGCCCCTGCATGTTCGAGCGGGGGTCAAAGCAAATGAATCAGAATAATCAGAAACTTGAATTAATATCACAAAAAAAGGCAAAAGCTCTAGATTGGTTTGGCAAAGGCGACGTTGGCTTTCTGCGTACGTGAGGGTATCCATCTCGCGCTCGATGTACTTTTGCATGAATTCATCATCGGTGAAGAACAGACGCTTGATGGCCACATCGAGGCCGAGGTACTTTCCTACCCACACCTCGCCGAAGTTGCCCTTGCCGATGCGCTTCTCGAGCGACAGCTCATCAAACGCGACCTTCCAACGTGCCATCCTCCTTCTACTACTGTCTGTTGCTTGCCTTGGTCTCAAGTTCAAACGTCTTCGCCTTGGCTCCGTTGTCGAGCTTTGGTTGTTGGGGCGCCCCAACAACCTAAATTAATTGGCCTCATGCCGCACATTCTGTTCCCATGTTTGGTTTTGTGCACGCGGTGTGTGCACGCATCACACGCTGCGGTGACTGATCCCCATAACCTCCTCTGGCCGCAGCTCCAATGGAGCTCGCTCCTCGACTCGCATGAGCATCCATTCAGCCCAGCCGAGGTCCTCCTCCCTTAGGGGCTCTTCTGACCTCGTGACCGTTGCCCACTTACGTGCACCTGTCGTCTCGCCAGGCTCCTCCATCGGTGGGGGTCGGGGCGGCAGGAAACGGTCGGCTCGCGGCTGGCCAACGCCTCGCCCGGGATCTGCTGGCTGTCGTTGACAAGGCTGCGGGGGCTGTTGGTGCTGGTATGCAGGGCAGGGCTGGCTGGCCGTGGTCTGCTGTTCGTGAGGGAGTTGCGCCGTCGCGAAGCCGGGATGTAGTCCGACCGACTGCTGCGCTCGGAGCGTGGGCTCGTACGAGTACTGCTGGTCGAAGTGGCCATACGGCTGCTGAGATCTGAGGTATTGGTCACAACTAGGAAGCTGCTGCTGAAGGCGGCGATGGTAGCTGCGCTCCGCTTCCAGCTGACGCTGCAACTCGTGCTGCCATCGTAACTGGTGGTGGTGACCAGTGTCGTACACCGAAGGAGTTACTGCCCGGACGTGCGATATCGGTGACGGCTCTGGAGGCGGATAGCAGGCCGTCTGCTGACGGCCTGGCAAAGGCCCATTCTGGCCTTGACCGGTCTCTTGAACCATCGAATCGAGAGTGGTAAGATCGGCACTGGGGGTCGTGCACGTAGGGCCTGGGCTATCCACGGGCGTCGTGCTGCTCGACGTCGACTGCGACAAAGAATGCGCTTCTTGTGGCTGGGCCACGACTTCCTCAGCGGCTGCGTCGGCATCGCCGGCGAGATGTCGGAGACCGACCCAGTGTTGCTTTACGTTGTTGCGCGGTCCTTTGCGGCGCGTCTGGACCGAGGGGAAGGCGCGCTTGACCATTTTCCCCACGACCGGCCGCGAGAAGAGTGGAGACGTTTTGGTCGAGCGGCACATGTCGACGTAGGACTGGTAAAGCGCCTCCTTGCTGATCGTGAGCTCTGCCTCCGTATCCTCGCCGATCACACCCTCGTTGAAACTCGGCCTTACGTGCTCGAACGAGCGCCGCAGCCTGCGTGGCACGTGTACGTTTGCGTTTTGGGTAAGCCAAGATGAAAGTGTTGCTTCCTGAACGGTAGGAGGCCACCAACGCAAAAAGTGGCCCAGACCGATAGTAAAGGTGTTGGATTCAGCCGATCCAGAAGCTAGACCCGATGATGCATCATCGGCGTGATAAACAATCAACTGAAAGGGCGAATACGGAACACCAAAGCGGTGTTGTTGCAAAAACGATCAACAAAGTCGACAAAGAGATGTTTCGAAAATAAAGATAAAGAAGTCGTTGGTCACGATGCGGAGGTGGCAACCGTTTGGCCGGGCTCGTACCAGAGGATGACCTGGCAGGTGTGTAGCTTTCGTTCGAGATGTGGCAGCTCGCTGCTCATCTTTGGTCTACTTGTCGACCCCGCGAAAAATGATTTGTTGAAACCGAAGGATTGGTTGGATTGCCTTGTGCCTGGTGGACCTATGGTCGACGGCCACCTTGATCCTATGGTCGATGCGCGTCGTCGCGACAATAGTGAAGATTCTGCGCTCGAAGGTGGTGCAGGTCGGGCCTCTACCGGAAGACTGTCCTGCACAATGGTCGTACTACTGCTGACCGGCGTTGTGGTGAGATACGTTTAGCTCCTCACCCGGTACACCCTCGTTCTTGCGTGTTGTGGGTGAGTCAAATGCGCTCACTGCGCCTCCGCCACTCAAGAGGCGGGAATAAAGTGTAGCCGGGGGGATGTGTCTGGAACCTCGGTGAGGAGGTTGTACCTTGCTGCTCTCGAGGCATACCGTAGCGAATTCCATGCTGTACAAGGAACGCGAAGAGCTTGCCTTCGGCTTGCTTTTGTCTGTGCTTGTCTTCCCTTATAAGTATCTGGAATGCGGTAGCCAAGCCTCACTCTATCTGGAATGCAGGCGCACGTGGTGATTGGGTCTGGAATGTTCTGGTCACGATGGCTTTTTTTTCGAACAAACTTTTTCTATTTATGATTTTATATTTGTGCGTCCGCCCACGCCAGGAGCGCTTCAATGTCATCCTGGCAGTCGGTGCGGTCTCCGGTGAGGTAAAAATTGTTTGTTGTGGAAGGGCAGCCGGCCACTCCTGTGGGGGCTTGGCTGCCGCTCGCTTCACCACGGTACGTGGTCGTGATGTCAACCACCGGCGGGAGCCAGCCGTCGGTGGTAGTTGGCAATTCCTGCGACCAGTCCCACACTCCTTCCAGCGCCTCGAGTGGCAGTGGCGTCTGGAGATCTGGCACGTGTGGCTGCCCCATGGCTGCCAGGGTCGAAGGTAGAAAGGGCGCCCGGATAGCCGGTTCCGACGACCGCTCAGGCAAAGACGGCAACGACGTCCTGGGCCAGAACGCACTGGTTGAGCTTCCGTGCGACCAGGACGAAGAAGGATTCGAAGCTGAAGCCCCCCACGCTGATAGACTCGTCCGTTTCGCTTGAGAGGTTCTCGGGGTGGAGTCTCCTGCGCTGTGCCACTCGCCGGAACCGGACAACCCGGGCTTCACGTCCACGTCTGCCTCCTTGCCGTTGTTGTTCGCGCTGAAGTTGCTGACCTCGCTTTGATTAGATGTGCCACCGACGCACGGCAGGATTGGCTCGAAGCCTGTCGTCGGGCCTGTAGCGATCGGGCTGGCGCACGACCCAGCCGCAGCGTCGGCCGATGCTTCCTGGTAGTGGATGTCTTGCGTCATGTCGTCATCCTGACGAGCAGGCCTAGGGGAGCGTATGGGACGGAGGCCGATGTAGTGTTGCGTGACCTGGCCGCGCGGACCGCGCCGCTTGGTTCGGACGAGGGGGAAGGCGCGCTTGACCATCTTGCCCACCACGGCGCGCGTGAACATCGTTGGCCGACCCTCCTTGTGGCACATCTTGACGTAGGCGTCGTACACGCTGCTCTTGCTTACGCACGTGATGTGTACGGGCACTCCCTTCCCGCCGCAGTCCTCCTGCACATCTCCCGCGGGCTTGTCGTCTCCCTCGCCGTGTCCCTCTTCGTCGGCCACCTCCTCGAAGGTTTGTTTGAGCCTGTCAACCGATCCAGACTAGATTAATTTGATGTACTGGAGAATACGTGAAAGTGACTGACAAGCACTGAGCTGGCCATCCGTGGATCCCGGACCATTCCTCCCAAGGCTGGGATTACCGCCTTCGGCCTGCCGCAGATGATCGAAGAGGAGGAGGAGGGGGGGTAAAATAGGAGAGCGTACCAAAGGATAACCTGGTAGCTGTGTAGCTTTCGCTGGAGTTGTGCAAGGTCGGCCATGCTTAGGAAACGTTCTTCTATCCGCTTGCAGCTGGGGTTGGGTGCGTGAGGCGGGTGGGTGGGAAATGGTCTGAACTCCACGAGAGCCGAGGCAAGTAGTTACAGTGCTGGTGTGAGGTATGTGCGTCGTTGAGCGCTTGCTCTTTTGAATGCAGAGGTTTGGAGGGCCGCTAATCTAGTAGCTGCACTCTGGTCTACCTTCGAAAATCATGCACTATTACACCTGACGGCATTGTGTTTCCGCGGCCACGAACAAGGTTGACAGAAGAAGACAGATTATTCCTGGTAAGGCAAGCGCGCAACTTCGCTGCCATCTCCGTTCCGATGACCAAATGGAATGCCGTCCTGTCATACCAAGCTCAGCCGGGCACGAAGGCCATGGCTGCCGGCCAATAGAGACCTGGTAAATACGGCTGACAGAACAGGCCTGCCTTTCTTGTCGCGCGCCTGCGAGATGCAGGGGTGCTCCGCCCCGAGTAACGACGAGCAGTGGCACTGATGGTGGAATGGCCAGCAACGGCATGCTTTTCGCTGGGAGTTTTGTTTGGAATAAGCTGGCCAAGCGGATCTGGAAGCGGTAGAGTGAGTCGGGCGGAACTGGGTGTGGCCTTGGCGAATTTTTTAACGCAGTTGTTTGAATGCCTATTGGGTGTTGGCCCAACCGGCCATTGGGCCTTGAAAAGCAAAATTATCAAAAAATAATTTCTGAGGACACTGGAACGGCTGGACAGCAAGGAATCAATCTCGCTCACTTCCACCTAGGACTCGTACGTTCTACCCATGTTCCTATGCGTAGCTTAATCAGAATGGGAATCGTTCACAATTTGTTCCTCAAAGCGCATTAAATCAATGTCCCCCCCTTAAGTAATTAATTCCTCATTAGCCACAATATGACTTATGAGTCGTGGAAAAATAATTCTAAAATAATTCTCAAAAAAATCTGACTTCAAACAATTCAAATAATTAAAAAATAATAAATAATTCAAATAATCAAATAATCAAAGTTGATTTCTTTTGTTTGCAGACCGAGCGACGAGAGGCATGGAGGGCGATGGGTCGGATGAGCGCGTTCTCGCGCTGATCGAGCCCTTCCTGTGCCGCGGCGAGCAGCCGGTGATGCACGCGCGCGTGGTCCGAGAGCAGGTCATGCGCGCCCTTCTGTCGCCACCGTCGGCCGCGTCCTCGCCGGCTCTGGGCCAGCTCGTTGTCACCAACTTTGCCCTCCTCTTCATCGTCGAGCGTTCCTCCTCCGCCTCCAATTCGAGCGCCATGGCACACGCCCCTTCAACTTCTTCGCGCGCACGCGCACGCGCACGCACACGCACACGCGCGCACATACGCACACACACGGCCGACGCGATGCTCACGGTGGCGCGCCTTGCAGAAACGCGATGTGAACGACTTGTGGTGGAACAGCCTGGACCTCAAGGTGCCCCTCGGCGCCATCAGCCGGTACACAGCTCTCTCCTCTCTCTCTCTCTCTTTCTCTCGGTGTGTGTTGTGCATGTGGGCATCATCTGTCATTGCGAGAGTGAGAGGAGCCTCTTCTCACACGCACGCAGAGTCGAAGCGAAAAAGGACAAGTACGTGCGCATACACTGCAAGGACTTTCGCATGCTCCAGTTCACGATGCCCTACACCCTCGCTGATCCCACCAACACCAAGAAGCAAATGGTATCCACACAAGTCTGGTTTCTTTTGGTGTTGTTTATTATTATTATTATTGTTATTATTAATGTTTTCGAGAAGTTCTATTTATTTATTTTAATTTAATTTTGGATATAAAGTAAATTGACTCGCTCACTCGTGTTCGCTGTCCGCACACTTTTGGTAGGAGCTGACGATGCGCAAGATCGAGAGCACGCTGCGCATGTTCGCCTTCTCGGGCAAACTCAAGAACCTCTTCGCCTTTAGTCACGCGCTCTCCACAAAGCACTGCACCAACGGTACACCGCTCGTGTGTACATGCCGTGTCTTGTGTCTTGTAAAGCTTACGTCTCGTGATGGTGGGGCTCATCTAGGCTGGGAGCGGGCCAACGTAAAGAGGGATCTACAGCGGCTGGGCCTCCCCACGGAAAAGTGGCGAATCTCCGAAGCCAACCATGCCTACCTCATTTGCCCCACCTACCCCTCGGTGTTTGCCGTCCCGGCCAACGTCAACGACATGACCCTGCACAAGGTGCGGGTGACCCGCTAGACTTGCTACTTGAAATCTCAAATTTGAAACGGCGATAGCCATTTTCATCATGGATTCTTCAAATTTTATTACTTACTATCCGCTACGCTTTGCGCTGCCGCAGGTGGGCGCGTTCAGGAGCAAGGGCCGCATCCCGATCCTGTCGTGGATCCACCCCAAGAACGAGGCCACCATCACGCGAGCCGCACAGCCGCTGGTGGGCATCGGCGGCAGCCGTTCCACCGAAGACGAGCACCTCCTCAAGGAGATCATTCGCGCCACCCCTTCCGTGCGTCCTCCCCTTCACCTCTCCTTCTTTTCTCTATGCAGTCTCTTCTTCGTCATTTTCACCGCTCGCTCAACGACGAGCAACTCCCACACTAGTCTGCGTTGGTGATCATGGACGCGCGGCCCAAGGTCAACGCCGCCGCGAACAAGGCCAGGGGCGCCGGCTACGAGACCATGTCTCACTACGCCGGCGAGATCAGCGGGATGTCGGAGGACTCCATCGCGGGTGCCTGCCTCCTCCAAGCCGTGGCTGTGTCATCCTTTTTAAATCATTGTTATTGTTATTATAATTTCCATTTCTATTTTCTATTTGTAATCATATTTATTACTGATGATGTCGTGTGCTGTGGCAACTGGTGTTTGTAGCGGTGGCCGAGGTGGAGGGGCTCGAGGGCGGGATTGGGCAGAGCGGCGCGCTGGAGTTCCTGGGAATCGATAATATTCACGTCATGCGAGACAGCGAGAAGAAGCTGAAGGAGATCTGCAATCACCTCAGCATGCAGGACAAGGGTTGGCTCACCGCCCTCGACAACTCGCGATGGCTCGATTTCGTTTCGCTGTTGCTGGCCTGCACCCGCCGTATGGTGCTCACCATCGAAGCCGGCATCTCCATTTTCACGCACTGCTCCGGTTCGCCCTCCCGATAATTTTCTACTATTTTATTCGTTTAAGCTTTTAATCTTTTAATCTTTTTTTCCCCCAATTAATTAGGCGCCTACTAATTTTTTTCTGCTCGTTATGAATGTTCAACAGACGGCTGGGACCGCACGTCGCAGCTGTCAGCGCTGGCCATGCTCTGTCTCGATCCATACTACCGCACCATCGAAGGTGCTCCCCCCCCCACATCTCTTCACCATTCTGATCGGCTTACCCGTGGGACTCACGCCGGCTCGGCCGCGCACCTCCCCCAGGTTTCGCTACTTTGATCGAGCGCGAGTGGCTCGCGGCCGGCCACAAGTTTCAACAGCGGGTTCGTGGGCCTTTGTCTTGTTGTTCCACGAAACCGAAACTCTTACTGACGCTCGCCGCACATGAACACGCGCGCGCGAGTAGTACGGGCACGGCGACAAGCACCACGACGACAGCAATCGGTCGCCCATCTTCCCGCAGTTCATCGACTGCGTCCATCAGCTGCTTCACCAGTACCCGACATGTGTGCCTCCCTCCCCCCGTTCCCCTTGGCCCGCGTACAAGAGAGCGGTCGGCGTCTCACATCACACCACCGCAGGCTTTGAATTCAACGAAGAATTCCTCGTGACGGTATTGGACGCGCTCTATTCGTGCCAGTATGGCACGTTCCTATGCAACTCCGAGAAGGAACGGTTCGTAGCGCGCGCGCACACGCACACGCACCGCACACGCACACAGACACAACACGTGTGCGATGTCGTGGAGTCTTATGTGCTCTGTCGCGCGCGCGCTCTCTCTCTCTCTCTTCGGACACACAGACGCGAAGCTGAGCTCTTGTCAAAGACCGTGTCCTTGTGGAGCTACACGGACAAGCACAGGGACAGGTTCGCCTCTCGGTCGTACGTGCCCTACGACCAGGTACGCCCCCCGACCCCCCCCCTCTCCGCCGTCGCTGCCTCCATCGCCACAGCCACGTGTCACCTCGGCCTGGCTTGAGCTCACCTTTGGTGCGGTCGGCCAGGTTCTGGTGCCGCAGAGCCTCGCCAAGCACCTCAAGTTCTGGAGCCTCTACTTTATGCGCTTCTGCCGCTTCAACGAACATAACGCCGACAGGTATCTCTAACACACACACACACACACACACACACACACACACACACACACACACACACACACACACACACCGAGAGAGAGAGCAGCATTACGAGGCTCGACCTGAAAACACACACACAAAGTTAAGCTTTGACCGCCACACACACACACACACACACACACAACACGCGTGGGGGCTTACGTTGGTGTCGGGGAGCGCAGATGGTGCCGAGGCGACTTGCTCCTTGCTGGGATGGCGAACGGCAAGAAGGGCGACAAGATGGCGAACAAGAAGACGAAGGGCGGCAGGAGCCGCGACAACAACGCCGTCCCGCCGGAGGAGGACCTGCTGCAGCACCTGGCCGAGCGCGAGAGGTGGAAGAAGGACCTGGCCAGCCGCGAGGCCGAGGTCAAGCGCATGAAGCGACTGGCCGAGAAGCACATGGAGCAGGCGCTCCGGCTCCGGTCCCGCCTGGCCTACGAGCGCAAGCGCGCCGCGTTCTTCCTCGAGCGGCTCGACCAGGCCACCCACCTGGGCAGCGACGCGCTCGAACACGAATGGAAGGCCGAGTGGAAGCGGCGCCGCGAGGCCGGCACGGCCGACGACGACGATGACGACGCCGACGAAGACTTTGATGACGAGGAGGAGGAGGAGGACAATGATGACGATGACCTCGACAAGAACAAGATGAAGGAGAGCAAGAACGGGAGGAGGGCGACGACCAAGGGCAAGAACGCAATCGAGGAGGAGCCCGACGAGCTGGTCGAGTTCTTCATTCGCTCGCCCGCCAAGAGATGCCTCCCCGCTGACAGCAAGCGATCCCCTCCGCTGCCGACAGCTGTCCCGCCCCTGCCCCCTCTCCCGTCGTCGGCAGACTCCAACCCGCCGCCCATCCCGTCGCCGCCCTCGCGCCGTCCGCCAGCTCCGCCAGGCCAGACCTGGTCGTCGTCATCTTCGTCGTCGTCATCATCGGCGGCGGCGGCTACCTCGCCGTCCCTGTCGTCGAACGCATCGGCCTCGGGGCCGCTGTCGCCCGCGATCACCGTCCGGCCACCGGCCACGCGTTCGCCGCGCCACGCGTTGCGCCCGAACTTTGACGCGGAGTCCTCGGTCGGCCTCGTCCAGGCGTTCGGGCAGACGACCGCGGCGCCGTCGCCCCGCTCCCTGGGGTCGGGCCCGACCGCCACGAGGCCGCCATCGCCCGGGGCCGCGCTGGGGCTGTCCGAGGGCAAGCTGTCGCTTCACCGCCAGATGGGCAAGAAGCTCATCCCGTTCCTCATGCGCCGGCCCACCAGGTTTGATTGTTTGATTGTCGATTGGCCGTTTGCTTGCCTCTTGTTTGATTGCTGATTGGCGGTTGGGTGGCTGCCCGGGCAGGGAGGACCTGGTGGCGCGGCGCATCCTGCTCCCGGCCGAGGAGGACATCATGCTGGCGCTCGAGGGCCGCGGCAGCGTCGACGAGTCGAGCGCCAGCCCGTACACGTCACACCGCACGGATGAGTCCGAGGACGAGGACGCCGGCCACTCGGCCACCTCGTCCGGCACGACGGCCACCATCGACGAGGTGGACGACATGGCCGAAACCGACCGCGCCTTCCTCCTGCGCGCGGCGTCGTCGGCCGCCGCCGCAGCGAGTGCGAGCGGCAGCGGCAGCAGTGGCAGCGTCGATGTGCCGTCGTCGCAGCCGCCCGCGCCGCCATCGGTCGTCCATGGCGTACGGGTCCTCGTGGATCTCGCCGTCGTCGCAGCCGTCGCGCAGCAAGGTGACGACGTCGGTCTACCGCGCCAGTGGCGGAGGATTGGTGGCGTCGCGGCCAACGCCAGCGCCGGCGTCGGAACCCAAGCGGGGTCTTATCCAGCGCTTTGTATCGGAGAAGAACGTCACCACGACCAGCGCCTACAAGGTACGCCACCCACCGCCCACACGCCACCACCGCGCTCGCTTGCTGACGCCGCTGCTGGCAGGGCAAGTCGGGCGGCCGTCCATGAACTGGAGTTTTGGAAGTTGCTGGTTTTGGATCGATTGCGTTTCTATTTTGTGGACACCCCAGCGAGAGACCACTGTAGTAAACCTATAATAAATCTATATTTATCGATATTTTTTATTGCAATATATCCATTCTATTGTATTTATCATTGCAATAGGCAGTCCTTCCCGTACAAAGACGGATACATTCCAATGACTCTCTACCAGACTCGCCATAGGGGGCGGCGAGATCGCGGTTGACCATAAACGGCGCTATTTGTGGCCCGTTCATGTAGAGCACGAGGTTTGTGTGGAACAGGAAACCGCTTCTCACCATTGGTTCATGGTGTGCTGCCATCGATCATCATGTTGGGCGAAAACCCAAAACAAAGGGAGGGAGAGAGACGGTAGAAATGGCGATGCAGGGGGGAGGGCCGCGCACGGTACAGGAAGAGGAAGAGGGGGAGAGGCTGGACGAAGGTGCCAGGCACAGCACGGACGAGGCGTGGGTGGTGAACATCCACAATCTCTTTCTTTACTACGACCAGCGCTACTTCCACTCGATACTGGCCCCTCGGGTGAGCCTCGCCTGGAGCAGCGCCCTGGGCAAGTACGAAAAGCCTTCACCTCCCGAGTGGTCACGTGTGCTCCCGAGTAGTGGTCACGTGTGCTGAATCGGTATTGGGATGGGGCACAGCAACACGGGCAAGTGTTTCGTACAGACCAAGAAGGAAGGGGGAGGGGTCATGCTGAGCCTGAGCGAGCCAATCCTCCGCTACTGCACCAGGGCCGATATCGTAGACACCCTCTTGGTAGAATACGCTTCCCCCCCCCCCTCTTGCTTGGTGCCATCTGAGCGGCAATTGGTTGGCTGTGCTCGTGGGGCAGCACGAGATGATCCACGCCTACTTGTACTTGACGGGCCAACAAGACTGGTCGGAGCACGGTGCCTCCTTCTTTGAACTCTCAGAGTAAGCAGAGTCGCCCTCCCAACACACGCCTCCCGCAAGCTCGACCCACTCCTCGTGCTGCCACCGGTCGTGCAGAAGGATCAACAGGACAGAGGGCTCGAACGTGCAGCCGTTCCACCCGTTCACGCGAGAGGTGGCGTTTCTTAAGCTGCCCTCGATGGCCGCGGCCTCCCCGCAGTCCGGCGGCCTGCGCGAGCTGACCGCCGTCGAGAGGGAGACCCAGCGAGAGTTCATCGGTATCATCGCACCCTTGCCCTGCCATGCCCGTCCACCCAGTGCCTGACCTCGTTGCCAACCGGGTTTGTCCCACGCACGCACGCACACGCACAGTGAACCGCACGGGCGAGGACACCAGGACTATTCCCTTGGATCGTCTCCGATGCCAGGAGGACTTTGGCCAGGGCTCGGCGACCGACAGACACTGGTCCATCCGCAAGGACCAGAGCGGTGGGCCTTCCTGATTGATCGTTTTTAATTAATGACTCTTAAAGTATATATATATATATAAAAAGTTAGTGTACAGGGCCGGCCTACTGGCCGACGAGGGCTTGGCGGGCCAGGGCTTCGTCTCGCGCGGGAGAGGTCTCGGAGAGGTGGTAGCCTTGGTCGCTGCCGGCGGCGCCCTCGCGCAGGTCCACCTTCATGTTCCACGGGATGAAGGAGGTCTTGTTGCCCGCCGCCTCCACGATCTCGCGCGTGGCCCGCATGACCGCAAGCTGTCGCGCCAGCTCGGTGTCGGCCTGCAGGCGCGCGCCCTTTGCCCGCTGCTCGGCCGTGTAGAGCTCCGCGTCGGCCTTGACCCTCGCCTCCTGCGCCAGACCTGGTCAACGTTTGTCAGCGACACTGCCATCACCATCTTCGCCAAGATGACGCAGGCGTCGTAGAGGGACCGTGACGCGGTCGTCAGCCTTACCCTGAGCCTTCTGGATGCCGGTCTGGGCCTGGGCGGCGATGTTGGCGCGGTTGGACGCCGTCTGGAGCTTGTTGGAGGCGCGCTGGGTGAGGAGGTCGCGCAGGGCCGAGTCGTGGAACTCGAGCTTCTCGATGCTCATGTCCATCAGCACCACGCCCCACGTCGTCACGTACTCCTGTACATTGGCGTCGTCCGTTTAAGGGAGTGTTGTGGTGGGGGGGGGAGACAGATTGCGAGGAGGACAGAAGGGGGCACCTTCAACTCGTTCATGAACGCCTCGCGAACCATCTCGCTGAAGAGCGATGGGGTGTTCCCCTCGCGCTCCTTGCCCTTGGCATGCTTCTTCCGTGCCTGCTTCTTCCGGCCGGCGTCGTCTTCCACGTCGTCGCCGTCGTAGTCGTCGTCGGACCCGAAGCCCGGGTCGTAGAGCGACTCGTGTCGGGACGAGGGCAGGGTCGGAGCGATCTCGTCGAGCGAGTGGTGGAGGAAGATCGACGTCACCAACGCCTCGGCCTTCTCGAACAGGGCCTCGTTCACGTTGCTCACATCCTACACGTAGGCGGCCACGTCAGCATTTCGAGACAAACAGCGCACGGGGGTGAGAGAATGCTGTGGTCTACCCTGAATGCGCGCACGGGGTCCTCGATGCGGTAGGTGATGATGGTGTTGACCATGATGGCGATGCCGTCGTTGGTATTGACCTTGAGTGGCTCCAACCGACGGACTTGCTCCTGTACGGACACGAACTCCTGGAACCGGAAGGTGGGCGATGTCCGGATGTGCAGGCCCGGAAGCAGCACCTCGAGCTTTCCCGTGTCGTACGAGATGCCCACCTGGATGTGCACACATGGCCATGTGTAAGCCACCGGTTCAAGTATCGTAACACGGCCAAGTGCAGGCATCCCACCTGTCCCTCGTTCACGATCATGCGCTTGATTGGGCCTAGCTCGACGTAGGGCCCACCGATATCCTTGGCCTCCTGGAAGATGTGAGGCGCCACCAGGATGTGGCGACCAGGCTCGAGTATGATAGTCTCGCCGTTCTTCCAGCTCAGGCCCAGCTGACCCTGTATTTTGTATTTTCGATAATTAGATAATTGGTTGAATTACTGTAACTAATTAAAAAGACAAACTAGAACTGGGGCGCGTAGGCGCGTACCTTCTTGATAGTGACGATGGTAAGGGGCCCGAATTCTATGAGGTCGTCGTTGATGGACTTCTGCTCCACGAAGCTGTGCAGCGGCGACAGCAGCACGTAGCGGCCGGGGCCCAAGATGATCGGCCGGCCGTTGCGCAGGGTGAGGCCCATCGACCCCTCGCGAATGAGCTCCATCTTGCTGAGCACGTAGAGCGCGCCAACGCCCGTGGCAGCGGTAAGGCCTACGCCGAGAGAGCGCGAGGCGGATCTGCTCTGCACGAAGCCCAGGTCCTCCAGGGCGTCGAGCAAGCTCACGCCGTCTTCAATTCGTGTTGTGGTCGAGGTTGCGAAGCCCAGGCCGTTCCCGGCGCCACCTGCAAGCAGGGGCTTGTACGATCCGCTCTCCTGTATATTCATACTAGTCGATCAAGTTTTATATGTGCCCAGCTTAGTTGTGAGGGTGCGTTTGTGTAACACTGTGCGGGTGTTGGGCTTGTTTCGTCAGCGGGCTCCCCTTCTTATTTGCGCGGCCTCGGAACAGCAAAAGAAAAATCCAATCCAGAAAATTCGAAAGAAAAAGCAAGCCCTATTCTTAAGTGCACTGAAAACTGGGGGGAGCAGTTGCGCCAGTGAAATGTGAACTGGAAGGAAATGGAGGTGGGTCAGCCAGCAGGGGTGGTGTTCCCGTTTGGGGATCTGCCTGCTGAGCTCAAGGTGATCATATTTGCCTTCCTGCCTGGCCGAGATTTGGCTTGCATGGCGAAAGTGAGCAGCGAATGTAGACAGTTGGCGAGAATCACCTTTACCCGGCGCGGCACTGAGGCCATCGATAAGGTGGAGGTGATGCAGAGGTGGTGGCGCGCAAAGCGCGAGGCCGCCTTCGCCCATAAGTTCGACTTGCGCCTGGAGGCCCTCAACACCGCAATCGACAGAGTAGAGCGAGTAGTGGAACCCAAGAGGAAGTGCTTGCTGATTAGGCGTCTCCTGCTCGACTTGATTGCGCAAGATGAAGACAAGATCGCGAAAGAGAAGACATCCAGGGCGAAATCCCTCGTTAGCGGCTTTGTTTCAGCGATACTAAGAGGCCCCACAACCAGGATCGGCTTCACGCGCCAATTAGTAGAGGCCATACTGCCGGAACAGCTCCTCCTTGATCTGTTAGCGCCTTTTGAGCGGTTCCTGGTGGACGCAGCAGCCGCGCATCGCGCGTTGGAAGATGACCCATGTCACCCCTCCCGAGTAGAGCAAGCTCGAAACGAAGGCTCCAACGGCAAGAAGGAGGAACAGGAAGAGGACAAGAAGGAGCAGCGTGTGAGGGGGGAGGAAGCGCGACCGCAGGCCGGCCGACAGCTGTTGGCCCCGTTGCTTGTGCGGCTGTTGGAGGACAGCGTTGAGCCCATCGCCGCCTACCTCACCTACATGGACACTGAGCACATTCTTCAACGGTTCATCGTCCCGCTCTGCCAGGTGCGCCTTCTGCTACTTGGCAGCTCCCTCTACATGGCTTATGCTGATGAAGAAGGCGGCAATGAGCAGGACGCAGATCTGCAAGGCGATGCGCGCTACTGGAACCTCTTGTCCCAGCACTTGGTGAGTCCGCCGCTGATCAAAGCAGGCAACGCGACACCACACGGCCGCGTCGACGTCTACTCCTTCATCTTCACCATCGGATGGGGAAGCGTCATCTCGGGCTTGTCGTTCGCCATCGACAACCTCAAGCTCGCGACGCTCGCGCCACACCCCGACCGCCGCAACGTCGAGCGGCTCGCCAAGCTCGCCACCGCCTTCTTCGCGCGGCTCAATCGACTCAACACGTCGCACGACAGCACCGTACGCTACGATTAATACTACCAAAGACGACACAAACTCTTGTTATTTTATCTTCATAAAATAAATCGAGAAATAAATTAATTCATTTTTGAATCGTAGAATAAAAGAGTTACGAAGAAGAGGCGGCTCTCGATGTCGAGGGCGAGGCGGTAGGAGTTGCGGCAGCGGTGTGATGGTGGTGGTGGTGCTGGTGGTTTTGGCCGACGAGCGCGGAGGCGTGCATGATGGCGGCGATCTCCTTCTGGAACTCTTGGAGGAGCAGGAGCGATTGGAGGAACCCCTCGACGTGGGGCGTAGCCAGGACCTGCTCGCCCCGCCGTCGTGCCTCGTCCGTCTCCCCGCTCCCCTCCTGCCCTCCCGACCGCTGTTCGCTCTTTGTCGTCTTCGCGTTTTCGTCGCTTTCGTTCTTTGCCGGGGTCGCGCCATCGCTGGTCGCCGTCGTCACGCTCCCGTTGCCCGTCGCGCTGTTCGCGGGCTCGGCCGGGCCACCGAGCATGCGCGCTCGGAGGAGCGAGAGCGCGTCCTGGTAGCTGGTCAGGAGGCCCAGCTCGGTGCACCGCTGCTCGGCCCGCTCGGCCACCCGCGCGAGGGGCACGTAGAGCGATGCGGGCGAGGACGGCGCGAAGAGGTAGCTCCGCACGGCCGGGTGCGGGTGGACGGCCATCTTGCCGATGGCCGACGTCAGCACGAGGTTGGTGTCGAGCGACTGCTCGAGGAAGGAGCCGACCTGCTGCCAGAGGGCCTGCACGAGGGGCTCGCCGCTGTACAGGCCCGGCAGCGAAGCTGACGACGAGCTCAGCGTGGAGGGCGACGTCGGCGCCGACGGACGCGACAGCGCGTGATGCGCATCCGCCAGGTATCCCTCATAGCCTGCATCGTTGTGGTTTTAATTTTTAGTTATATTATTATTTTATATATTTAATAATTATTTTTTTGGTTTTTGTTGAGGCACGGCGGTACCTGTGGGCGCGGCGTCGCGTGCAGGGAAGAGCGCCAGGTAGGCGCGCGCCGCTTCGATTCCTGGCTCGCTCATCTCCCTCGCCTCTCCTGTTTCCATTAACAAACAAAGTGTTTCCACGCGTTCAGAATTGGCAGGAATCGCGCCACCACAACGGGGGGGGGGAGAGAGAGAGAGCTACTGACCATTGCTGGCGACGGCGATGGCGGACGACGATGGACAGACGAGGAGCGTGAGGGCCTGGTTGAGCGCGTTGTCGATGAGCTGCAGGTCGGAATGGCGCACGTCCTCGTTGTCGGCCGACACGCGCGTCGTGATCGACGCCGCCAGGATGCCCATGCTCTCCTCCACGCTCGACTTGCCGATC